>VZSC01009885.1:81773-118777 GCA_013398225.1 Steatornis caripensis
AGCTGAGGCGGCGTAGCCCCCGCCCGCCGCGCGCCCTCTCCGCACGGCGCAGGGCCTCCCATGGCGCCCGCCCCCGCGGCGGGCGCGGCGCGGCGCGCACCCGGCTGCGGGCGCAGCGGTGGGGTCTGTCGGCGGGACAGGTGCCGAGCTCCACCTGGGACGCTCCGGCCCCCGCGGCTCCGTCTCCTCCGGCCCCGCCGCCGCTCCCCCTCTCCAGCGCCGCGGTGAGAAGCGCCGCCCGCCGGGGAAGGACACGCCTGCGCGGTGGGGGGGGGGCCGTCGGGCGCCGGGCTGCGCGCTGGCCGCCATTTTGCATCGCCTCAGCGCGCCCCAGGTGACGGACGGGGGCGAGAGCTGGTTGTGGGCGCCCGGCTGAGCCGCGGCGGCGTGGCCCCAGGGAGCGGAGCAGGTTGCAGAGCGGTGGGCTTTAACTGAGGGCGGTCGTTGAGAGGAGTTCCGCGCCCCGCGCTGGAGGAGAGACACTCTCGTTACCGGGCGGCGGCAGCCTGTCCCGCCGTAGCGCCAGCGTGGGGGGCCAAGCTGCGCCAGGGCGGCCGGGCCTGCGTGCTGGCGGCCGCCGGGGGAAGTATCTCTGCGGCAGGGCTCCTCGTGTTCCAGGCTGCATTTTAAAGGAAAACAAAATTTGGTGGCTTTCGCAAGTTTGGACTGGAAAGTGAAATTTCACTGGAAAGTGAAATATTGGCATCAAGTGAAGGTGTATCCGTAGTTCTGTGGAACTGACCTTTAATGCCAAAAGTGCTTTAATGCCAAGGCTCTACGATGGCAATTGCTATTCTAGCATGATTATCTTTCAGTTCTCTTACCTTCCCTCTCAAAGTGTTCCCTTTTGGTGTTTGCATAGTCAGACTCTAGTGCACGCCCTTTCTTCTTTCCACCCCTACACTGAAATCGAAGGAGGTACGAGCAATCGGAGCAATCGGTACCTTGCAGGAGCAGATCTCTAATGTTTCCTTATCATCTTTGAAACTTGTTCTTGCTATTTTTCTGCAAAAGTCCTAGGCATTTTGCACCTAGACTCGGCCATTGTGTCTATAGAATGGTAGTAAGATAAAGCTGTCTCCCATCTTAACTGAGGATGTAAGTACCAANTTTGAAACTTGTTCTTGCTTTTTTTCTGCAAAAGTCCTAGGCATTTTGCACCTAGACTCGGCCATTGTGTCTATAGAATGGTAGTAAGATAAAGCTGTCTCCCATCTTAACTGAGGATGTAAGTACCAACCTTTCATCACCTCACACCTCACTCTTATGTCTACCCTGAAGCTGGAAGTGTGAGTGCAGCACATGCAGAAATACCTGAACGTGTGTTAATATAATTAGTTCAATATCAAGAAGAGCAAAGCCATGATTGTTCAAACTTTGATGTGGGCAGGTTTCACCTGAATAAATTGCGAGAGGCTGAGGTAAACTTGGACAGAAGTACTTACCACCACTTCCATGCTATCAAGATGTGAATTAGGTCATTACCAAGATGAGAAAGTAGGCACTAAAAACCTACCATCAACCAAAAATTACACCTCTGCAGATACTTTGTGTGGCTGGGTCAAAGACTGATAGATTTCAGTGCTTAGCTGAATTTCAGTGTTCAGCTTCAGCTGAATATCAACATAATTAAGATTGGGACTAATTTCTCGGTATCTTTCTTTGAAAATCACTGCTATGTCTGCAAGACAGCTTGCATATTACTATTAAAAGACAGTAAATAAAAGCAAAACAGCTTTGAAGCACTATAAACTTGTTTATATGCAAGAGACATACTATTTTGGAGCATATGCTGTCACTAACTCCTTTTTCAGTATTAACATTTTCCTTCTGGTGCAAATGAATTCTGTTGGAGCAACCAGAACGTCATCATGGTATCATCAAACTCAGGTCAAAGTTGTAAGATTCCTAGGGTAAATAGCAGAATGGAAATACATGGTTATGAATTCTGTAAGCCTGCAGAGTGTCTCCAAAGGAAGTAATGTATCTTTGTAATCCTTGTAACATTATTTAGGCTGAAGAAACTATTAGAAAAATCTGCCGCGGGAGATTTTTCAGCAGTAGCAGAGCATAGAGCTAGAAGCTTCAAAACACACGAGGGGTTAGATGCTTAAATGCTTTTTGAGTCAGCACTTACTTAAGGATTGAATTTTGCCTAACAATCACAATACCTTTGAGATCCCATTCTAAGTGATTTATTTTAGTGGATATTTTCCATTTCCAACCCGCAGATGACTCTTCCTATTCAGCTGGTGGGTTTTTTTGATATCTACTCACAACAAAATTCTTACTGTTCTTTGCACTGAAGAAACTCAGAACAATCAGGGTCCCAGTGTAGTAGGCAGCGTAAAAATACCAGGGTCAACCTCAAAATGTTTACAGAAAATCACAGCCCAGTCAATATTAAAAAAATACTGTTTATGACATGTGAATGACTGTGTAACTCATGGAAAAGGGTAAATAGCATTTCTCATTGTTGATAAATATTAGCAAAAGTTGACTTTTTGCATTAGCAGTTTGCATTGGTTCTGTTTAAGCCATCTCTATCCGAGATAACGTAGTTTCTGTCTGCAAGCATTTTGTAGTATTATTCCTCTGTATTGGCAAAAGCTGAAGGGCTGACATTATGTGACTAAACGCGGTGTCACACCATTAGCTCTCATGGGAGCCTGGCATGTCGTAATTACTAAAAGGAAACACAACAGGTACTACCAGGTATGGGAAGTATAAATGCATAACTAAGTGCGAAGGGGACTTTAATGCCTTTGTTTTTTGGCTGTGCAAGATTTAAAAGTTCATCCAGAAGGGCACGCTGAGAAATGAAGTCCTCCTGTTTTAATAGATGGGTTGGAGGTAAATTCTCAAAAGCACAGTAAGAAGTTAGTTGTGGCGCTTACTCAGTGTGGTTATCATCAGTGCTCTGCCATTGATTCAGAGTTGGGTAAACCTGTAAAATACTTAATTTTGTAAAAATTCTTGGGACAAAACCCTGATGTTTTGTTCCAGAATGTCCTGCCTGTGGCTGTTGTGTAGAAATGAAGCGCTACATAGAGCAGCCTCAAACTGATGTTCAGATAGTGAGCAAAAACCATCTCACTGGTTAACAGTAGGTCAGTGCTAGAGAATTTAAATTTTTGAAAACATTAGATTCAAAAGCTCTGTCATACAATCTCATATTAATGCCAGCAGAATTCGAAATGCCAGTTTTATGGTTACTCTGCAAAAAAGCTTGAAGGGTTTGTGCTCTGTTCTGTGTCACTGATTTCTTCCAAATATACTACATATGAAAAAAGTATGCAAAGTAGTAGTCCTTCCTTTGTTCCTTTAGAACAAGGTAGAGTTAAGGAACAGAAACGCAAGCTTCCCTCATGCTTCTTATGCCTGTAGATGTGGGAAATCATTCTCCGCTTAGGCTTTCAGTTCTGTTTTGAAGCTTCAGCAATTTTCCAATTGATACAACTTTTAATTTAAGAACTAGATGAGAATATCCAGATTGAATTTTCATTCATCAGAAGCCAAGTATGATGCAAGCAGTTTTCAAAGACAGCCAAGCCGAGCTTCATTTGAATCGGCTGTGCAGCTCCCTGTCCACCTTGAGGTCAGTAATTCTCTGTCATAAACTAGAAGACATTTCAATATAATATTTCTTTCTCTACTTAACCAAAAATTTGCATATTATGAAGACACAGCGGTTGCACGTCACTGAATGCTAGCTGATGAACAGCTCCTGCCTCCATTTCCCTTCACTGTCGTTTAGGGTAGTTTTAGCTCCCACAAGCAAGAGCGCAAGTGTGCTAAGTGTAGCAAGCGACGGACAATCTGCTACAGTCCATCGTGCTAAGAGACAGAAAAGTTTGCTCTTAAAAGGTAAGTCTTGGAACAGAGATGAGACCTCAGTCTTTTTCCTCCTTGCTTTATAGAATAACTCGTATGTATGGTAAAGTAACTAATGCACATTTTATGGCACAGGAAAAAGGGAACAGTAAATAAATCCAGGTTTCTACTGGCATGTAGCAATGAGCAGCATGACAATTTGATCAAAAATATCAATACCTCACAAGCAAATGGTGATGTTTTTGACAAATGGAGAATACTATGCTCTTCTACTTCAAATTAATCACAAATGAATTTTGTTCTCGCACAGAACTACTACTTGCCTTTTGCCCATCTGTATTTGATAGCAGTCTATTTCCAGCACAGCCACCGTCTGCACGGGCATTCCGACTAGCAGTGGAATGTCTGTGCACCAAATCATTTTAATCAGTTCGGGATGAATCAGGAACAGCTGGACAATGTGCCACTTCCTTCTCCCAAAAGGCTCCTCCTCCTGTAGGAACTTAAACCTGATAAAGGATGAGGGAAATGAACCCAGGTCTGTAACTACCATTACTGTTAACCCTCCTGTTACCACTGGGTAAGAACTTACATGGTTTAAAGTTCCCCTCCCCGAGACAGAAAGAAAATGAAGAGGAGGAAAGGTAGGGGAAGATAGCGCGAGACTTTACAGCACGTTTGAATTGGTATTACTGAAACACGATGCATGTGACTGGACTGTTTCTATCGCTGTCGACAAGCTGTTTAGGAAAGACAAAATGAGTAATAAGGTGTGAAGGAGTAAGACTATGCAAACTAAAAATATTGCTACTTGTATTTGTATCTCAGCATTGCAGAATCTTAAGTGCCCATAAATAATTGCTAACAAAGCCTCCGTGGTACTTCTGTTATGGATCTTAACTCATCACTGAATCATACCAGAGAAGGAATGTATTTGTGGTTAAAATGTTCAAGTCTCATTTGTCCCAAACCTCTGGAGCATTGTTGCTACTAGTTTCACAGGTCATAAAATTGCGTGAGATGCTGTATGTGAAAGGTAGATGCCAAATTCATCGGGGATAATACTTAAATAGCCTGGTCCTGGCAGGAAAAGGAGTTACAGTCAAGGAATGCTGGGAAGACTGACTCCCCAGGAGCTGCACTACCTTTCCATGTATTTTCACTGCAGACAGCCCCTTCACTCCCACACAGTCATAGACTGACATGCATTTAAAGCCTGCCCTACCACTGACAGCTGCAGTTGCTGCCTAGGACTATGCAGTGTTTTTTGCATGACGGAAGCATCGTTTACATTGGAAGCTAATTCTTTACGATGTGTGGAGATAATTCAGATATGACAATTGAAAGGCCTGGCTGATTAATTTTTATCAAGCATCTCCTATAAACACAATGAAAATACACTCCTGCTGTATTAAGAAATAACTAAAAATATTTTATCCCCTTGAAAGTTTTAACTACCAAGTTTAAAGCATGCTGGATACTAATAAAAAGTATTCACCCAAGAACCTTCCAGAGCAACTATTTTCTATTATTTCCCAAATCTGTATTTATGTGTTCTTTTCATTGCACTTTTAATTTCGGGGAGTTGCAGTCATCCTACTGAGAATCCAAAGTCGCTGTGGCTGTACACCTACATCAACACAGTGCACACATCCCCACCAAGCTGAATGTGAGCTGTTCAAAACCGGCTCCATCTTTTCTCCTTTTTATAGAAAGAGGCCCAGCCATGGCATTAGGAGTATGCATGTTCTTGTCACAGATGCAGTCTTTCTTAAAGTGGAAGTGAGAGACTGATCACTTGATGGCTGTGCACAAATTGAAAGCAGAAATATAGTCAGCTATTTTAGATCCTGTACTATATAAAAGTTCTTTGACTTACGTGGGAGAGGGTCTGGGTTTGCTTGGGTTTCAAATTTTTTAAAATTTGGGGTTTTTTTTTGAAAGGGGTCTCATGTTCTCTAAAGGTGAAGTTGTCATTACAAATTAATTTTTGGAATGAGATTATGGCATTTTCTACAGAAGTGGGGACTAAGCTTTTTTTGTTTGCCCTTTTTTTTTAAAGAACATATGCAGTATATTTAATTTTCCTGCATTGTATTGTAAAAGAACAAAAAATGAATTACAAAATTATAGCAATGAAAAGGACTCCCAGATTAGATACCTCATGCTCTCTCTACAGAATGTTTAATGCTTAACTGCCATGCTGCATCTAAGTTACATACATTAGCCAAAGAAAATGAACACACAGACACGCCATCCAATTGTCCTTTTATATTTTTATTTGGTGTTAAGTAACTCCACAAGAAAACAAAATCAGTTACTCTGGTGTACGTGAAATCAGAACAATACAACCACTTGAAGCAAAAAGTAGAAACAAATTTCAGCCCAGGAATGGAAAACTGATACTTCAGTGCTATGGATATGCAATGCGCTTCATACCACAGTGCGGTTCAGCGTATGCCAACCTTTAATGCTTTTGTTGTTGTTGTTGTGTGTGTTTCTATCCATACAGAAAAACTAAAAACCACACTTCAACTCTCACTGAAAGCTGTAGAGCTTCAGCCATTAAACTAGGAAAACAAGTAAAGACAATTTGTTATTGCCCAAGCTCAAGATACGATTTTATTTTCCCCAAAGGTGCTGGAATTATTACATGCCACAATGTAACTCTAAGCAACACCTTTGTTATTTTTGAGCCCTTTCTTACCAAGGAAGCAGCTCTAGCCAAAATTAACCGAGCTGAAGTTTGTGTTTGAAATATGTCCATTTGGTCATTTCTTGTTCTCAAATGAAGTTCTATTCCATTCTTCACTGTAGTGATTTGAAGAATTTGTGTGTAAAGTTCTTTTTTACTTTCATGTTACAGTTAACTAGTTCTCAGTGCAGGTACTAAACAACCTCTCAAGGAAGCTCCAGAAGAAAGTAAAATATATAAAAATCTATCCAAAGTCTGCAAATAAATTAAGAAAAGAAACTGTAAAGTGTCAAAAGATGTCTTGTATGAATACAAACCCTAAAACATAGCCTAAGAGGAGGACCAAAAGAGAGTCCCCAGGTAAGGACAAGCCAAGCCAATTTTAAGGAAGGATCTCAACAAAAGCATCGCACAAAGAATGGCATGGTTTTCCAACCACGTTATTTCAATTCTTACATGATCAATTGAATGAAGGCAACAAAACCCAGTTACTCAGAAAACCCTCCTAGCACAGAACATATTTCAAAGGCAGCTCAGCTCACATTTCAAACAGCTATAGTTCTCATGAGGTTTATTGCCCGTCAAAATTAATGGTGAAGCGTTTCAAGTCAGTATTGGACTTTCTGCACTTCCTGATGTTATAGACATGCTGCTATCGTATAGACTAGTTAGTTGTTGTTGTTTTTTAAACTATGAGTTGGTAAAAACTTAGGATGTTTAGTTCTGCAAATATTGCTCCTCCTGGCTTATACATTTTGCATAATGTGTTAAAAGCACAAGGAGTTGATAGTCTTGTACAGATGCAACTTGACAATGTATCGACTTTCTAAGTTAACAAAATAAAATTTAAAAGCAAGTCACATAAAGCAACAATCACTACTGCAATCACACATGTATGTTGTAAGTCATCACTTTCCCTACCCCCCCCACCACACACATAACTTGCCCCACACATTCTCTCAGAAACACAAAATGAACTACGAGATTTACTAAATTACAGCCACAACAGCAGCTAACTGCAGCAGCCACAGGATTTCTTTCAAGTGAAGCACTGACCCTTTGCATTTAAAACATTGAACACTCTGAGCATTTTTGATAGTTTCAGTCATTCAGGCTCAAGTTCAGTATAGGATGCCTTCGCAGGTTACACGAATGCCATCATCTGCAACATGACAACATTCTCATTACTCGTTACAAATTTCACAACAATCCACACGTCACCCCAGTGGTTTTACTATTTTTGGTGTTACTTTTTAAACTTCGGCCCCACATTGGCAAGTTGCTAAAAAGGACAAAAAAAAAAAGAAAAAAAAAAAAGGAGAAAACCCCCACATTGCCTCCATACCTACAAAAAATCCTTGGCTTCTCCAGTTAGCAAAAATACAAACCATGGTATCCTCAGTGTTGGTTTGCGGGAGGGGGGAAATCAGAGGATAGAAAACACAGTTTCTGTAAGTCTCTAAAGCACAACCCTGTTGTTCCTACTTCAAAGTTACGAGAGTTACTGAATGAAGACTGGACAAGTCATTCATGCTTTTCTCCTGCGTTCAGAAAGGCACTGATAGATTACAGTGTTAAGTATTTATCTCCCAGTTCTTAAAGAACAAAGCCTAATGTGCAGAAAGCTGAAGTCTCTGAATAGCAGAAGTAGTTGTAGACACTGCGATGCTAAGAAGATAGTAATAGTGGTAGGGCTACAGTTACGAATGAAAATAACTGCAATTAAGATGCGAAAAAGCAGTGGTACTACTAAGACAAGCACATGCACATCCATTCTTGATTTGACAACACAATCTAGTCTAGTTCAAATAGCCAAGAATTTAACAGTTTTTTTGGGGAAAAAAAAATCTTCAACAGGACAGCTGTGTCCTCATCTATAAAATAAGCAAGAAGAGAAAGATAAATACACATCTGAATCCATTAACTGAAGAGGAAACTCAAGTTGTTGTTTTAGAGCTACAGACCCTCAAGAAGGATAGTTTTCCATCTCATGTTACTTTTGAATCATCTGTTCTACTCTGCAGTTTTTATAGTTGAGTTCGAGAAAAAAGCTCTTCCTCACATGGATCAGCCCATTCACTTCCACCTTCTGAAGCTGTGTCTTCAGAGCTGGAGCTATCACTGGAGTAGATCTTCTTCCTGAAGCCATTTGGTTTTGCCTCAGCATTTATATCATCTGCACATCTTGCTTCATAAACAGAAGAAACCTAAGGATTTAAACTGACAGTGTTGATGGGGAACAATAAAAGACATGCTTGCTTTTTTCTGAGCTGGGAGGTTATATACTTCTGTAGTTGTTCACGAGAGGTGTCACGATTACAGAGCAAGTCCTCCACTTCCCTGACTTAGTCCACTATGTAGAAAGGACTGCAGAACAGCAGGGGAAAAAGCTGGGGCCTTTATTATTTTTTTCCTATTCCTTCATTTTAGGGTTTGCATGAAACTGAGAGAATCAACAGTGAACTCAGTTAGAATGCATCATCATCACAGGTCATGTTAGAAAATTACTGTAAAAGTTATCTCCAAAGTTTGCTGGTAAGTATTAAATATCCAGAAAACATAGCACAGATCTGACTTAACTTCAAGCAAAACCAATATATTTTCAGCTGAATCAGTAAAGCTATAGCAAGCATGTCACAGTGCAAATTTAAGTGCTATCACCACTATAAAGTTTAAAAGTGTATCAGTAAGTGCACGTGTACACAAAGATTTTCCCTAGAGCGAAAGGTTTTCAGCATAAGCAGCACAGATTTCAGCATACGTTATGTTTATGCCTTCGGTTACTGGTTTTTCTGCCTTCATAGTACACATCTGCCCACTCTACGCTTACTGAAATTATAAGTTGAGGAGAAAGAGACTCACGTTTAACACACAAGCAAAAGCCAAGTGTTTCCAAAGGAAACTGAGTTTGCTTAACTACTAGAAGGACAACTCTTAGTACAAAGGGCTGTACTCCCCAAAGTACAACAGTGAGGAGTTTTCAGAAGAACGCTCAAGACAGAGAAGAGATTAAAACACAAAGTAAGGAAAGAAAAGCTTTTGAAGGTTTTCACAGGAATTTCATTTGAGGCCAGACTGAAAACTGTGATGAAAGGAAAGACATGGTGGCACACCCTTATAAAACAAACAAAAAACTCCTCCCCAAAACCAACGACACACTTACCATATTAAAATCTAAAAGATGTTCATCGTCATTGGATATTTCCTTTACATCTGCAAATTCTCCTACACCATTCTCTCCCTTGGCATTTGTATAGCACTCTTACATTGTGTTTGTGGGGGTGTTTCAGAGGAAAAAGGAAGAAAAAACAGAATTGAGGAACACTGTTACTTACATTTAGCCAAAATGAAAGCATCTAGAGAAGTATTCTTGAAATTCACACTCTAAACCATGTAAACACTGTGCTTGGGGGTAATTTTATAGTTCGACATCCTTAAAGAGATAAGTATAATACCTTATGGAAGCTTCATCAAATCTTACCTGGATAACCAAATAATAAAAAGAAGCAGCTACTTTGTTATTGAAAACATCTAAAATAGTGAAGTACAGAGAGCAAGAATTACTTTTTTATTAGAAATGGTTCAGTACATTTTTCAATTCTGATACTGCATGGTGTTTTAGATCATTCCTATTTCTATACCTATAGAAAATATACTGCAACCGCAGCCCAATCCTGACTGAAGCTCAAAAAAGTCGACGTGAATGGCTGTGTTTTCTACTTACCAAAGTAAACTTCCATATATAGTATCAACATCTATCATATACATACATATGGATCACATGCATCAATACCCATATATAAAAAATACCCACAGAGAAAACTGGATACAGCTAAAGATTTGTGAAAGAATGACCTTAGCTCTGAGGATAAAGCTCTAGTTTTGTGTAACTTAGTCTAAAAGGAAATCCTGGAACTATTCTACTTCACAGAAATTCTGCCACTGTATCCAGCAGGTTCTGGACTCCACAGTACTTTATACTGTACACTCTTGTCTTCCTGGGATGCAATACAGTGGTAACACACTGAGGCAGTAATGCAGGTTCCCCAGCAGATGACAGCAAAAAGATGACACAATTCACTCACAGGAACTCAAGGATTACTCTGTGTAAAATACATACTCAAGGGTGTGAGTCACTCCATTTGCTAGTACACCAATAACACCTCTGCAGTTACCACTGTGGGGAAAAAAAATACCTCATCAAAGGACACTCCACTTTGTAAATACTGAGCTTTTTTCTCATATGGGAGGCTCTGTGACCAGTCCAGGGGGCAAATCAAAGTCCTGCAGCCAACAATCTATTCTCTTTCATTGTGCAAACGCATTTCTGTAGTTGGGTGTGAGGGAAGTTAAGATGTTCTTGAAAGTAACTCAAACTGTGCTAAACACCAAAGTAAGGGTACTGAGAACATCATTTAGTTGGTTGCGCTTTAAGGTGCAGTCCAAAAATAGTTCAGTAATAATTACTGGCTAATCTACTTCCAGATTACTACAGAACCAGGTCTCTGATCAAAAGTTTCTTGCACCAAGCCTGTACTAATAGAAAGCATCAGATAGCCTGTCAGTTCGGTATACAGAATGTTTGTATGAGGCATCTTGCCTTTTCCCCAGAAAAGGTAAATTGGTATGCAGGCAAAAAAAAAGCTGTCTGCATTCTTGCCTGTCCACTGAAAACCTGGGCTTGGTCCAGCTGCTACAAATCCCCACTGAAAACCTGGGCTTGGTCCAGCTGCTACAAATCCGTGGGAGGCAACAGAGAGTGCTGGAAGCACACCTGCTTCTGCTTGCAAGCAGCCTGCCTACTTGGCAGCCTGGACTTACTCTGTGTGTGGGACAGGAAAATTCCCAGATCGTCACTGTGAAAGGAGAGGCCAGGAGGCAAATCCCTCTCCTTCCCAGTTTGGGAGAAATTCCACACATTCATTGAATAACTGGCATGTTATTTATGTGAACCCATAAAAGGTAATTATCATGTTTACACATTCTTATAAAATTAGCTACCTAATAAGTATTACTCAGGTTGAAACATACTCAAAAATGTAATAAAGTATTTTCAGAGTCAGAGATTAACATTCTATTTACTTAATTCCAGGCTCTGGAATTAAGTAAATTTGCATAAATGTTGAGACTATTTTAAAAGCACTTTCACTTAGAAACTGTTTAGAAGCATGCTAGAGATCTATTACAAATGTAATTGAAGCATCCCAGTTCTCTCTCTCAGATAAGAGAATTTATACTGAAAGTTTACTAGTTTTTTTTTAAACATACAGATGGTAGTTCCAATTCATCTGCAACAATTCAAATCCATAAGAAAGAGCATTTCATTCTAACACAGGTGAAACAGCAAGTTAGCTCAAACAGGCATCGCTTCTTACCTTCACACTGTGATGCAGGAAAAAGGGGAGAATAGAGCGCCTTTTCCCACCAGCACTGCTTTTCCTGGCTGCCACTCATTCTCTGCAGATTAGTATTCAATATAGGAGAGCATTTAGACAATAATCACACGTCACGTGCCATAAATAATATACTTACATGTAAAGGAGGCAACTCTGGTATTACAACCAATTTACTAGGTCTTATAGGTCACACTGTTCAATTTCTAATACTAATGGGAAAGGACAGTCAAACTACAATAGAACATCCACTATCTGAACTCTTAGACTCAAGATGAACTCCACACAGGGGCTCAGACTTTGCCAATATAGAGCTGTGCAAATCCAAAACAAAAAGATGAACTCCAGCCCTACACTGTATAATCTAAGTACAAATCAAGAAAGAACGGACAGCTACCCAAGAGATGAAAATACAGCGATACAACATTAGTCAACATAACAAATAGTTTGGTGTAAAACAAAATAGAAAAGCAAGCAAACAAAAAGCAGCAAAACTTAACGTTTAAAGTCTGGAAGGGTGAATTAGCAGTACCATCAACCGGATTACATAAACTAGAGATTCAACATGTCAACATGCGGACAAACCGGTTATGAGGATGATTAATAACTTGTATTTATGCTAAAAATAATCTAAATCTAAAATCACTAAAAATGCCTAAATACTCCCCACGCACACTATTTTAATGCTAGTTCAAATATACTGGAGCCCTTTCCTTGTAAAATTAATGGATATGAGTAAAATACCAAAGGCTTGTCACAACAGACACGTCCCTAGTTTTATGACTGCATGTGTGGTAACCCCACTGACCTTCAAAAGAAGATGCCAACTTTTAACATCCCCTATAGATATTATGACTAGAATGACTCAAAACCAAACTATGGTGCAACTACCTACTAAAAAACATCAACAAATTAGTTTCAACACTGAGTTTCTAACCAGCTTCCTCCTTGGCAAACCTAAGAACATTTAAGCATGGAAAATTAATGAGCCTTGTTTTGTTTCTCTTTTGTAAACTACAAACCTATAGAACCTGAACTTACAAATGCTTATTACTGAATAAAGAGAAGTCCCTCTCAAACCACATAAGCAGCTCAAGAGTGCTGTATTCACAAGTGTCTCCCAGATTAAACTTTTCCCCCCATGAAATTCTGCTGTAATGAATATTAAAATTATCCATGCTGGTTTCCTCTTATAAAACCGAGGAACACTGGAACCACTCTCCAAAAGCTCAAACCCAAACTCCAGAAGAGGGAGTTCTCAGAAAGTTAAACCATACTTTGAAAAAAAGAAAAAAGAATTTTTTAAAAAAGCAAGCTCAAGGGTATTTGAAGCAGGACTTTGTAAGAAATACATGTATTTACAAATAAACTCAATCATGGAAGCCTCACTCTGCTTGCTGCTCACTACAGATAGAGGCATCTAAACTCCACAGACACAATGCTTTATTAACTTCAAAGTTTCCCACGTCGCTAGTGTCACACTTGAACACGTATCTGCAGCTGTGATAAGCTGGATGAACCACAGCAGGTTACAGGTAAAGCCAGCTTGAGTCTGGCAGGGTGTAACAAGCTACAGCAGTCTTGCTTCCTGGCCTAAGTCATGATCAGAGCCTATGTATCTGCTGCAGGACAGCTTGCGGACTGAAGCGACGCTGGCTGCAGCTGCCTTGGCTCCCCTGTCCTTCTATCAGTGCCTCAATACCGGAAGAGTTAGAGAAAGCTGGAGACACATCTGGTTGAACGTAGAACCAGTGCAGCAGGACTTCAGCCTGAGCTCAGACCTGGCCCTCCTGCCCCATGCTGACCCTCGTGGCACAACATGATTATTTCTAAACCAGCATTAAGGTTGGACATGTAAAGCAAAAGGACACATGTCAAGACCCGCTATCTATCCTAAAGCCTTTTAGGGGTTTTGTGGGGGAGGTGATGGGGGATACAAGCTGATGTTAATTTTATATATTCACTGAAAAAAACTTTTTCTCCTACAGTTGCTTAGATTTGTTCTACAATTGTATCATCTGTCATCATGAACATTTCTGAAAGTTAAAGTACCCTTAATTAGCAAAGAAGAAATGCCAACTCCAGAGCAGTTCCATGGCTCTTTTCTTTGCCTTTTAAAACTGCACTTTCAATTTATGCCACCTCCTCCTCTCACACACTCACATGCACTTCCAGTATTCTATGAAACGTTTCAATAAGTTTCCCTGCTATGCATCTAAACAGCTATTATTCTCAGTTGTACTAGTATAGAAATCATAGGTGAAAGTCTTTCCTCTCTGAAATTATTCATATTTATCTTACTTTATTCTTAAGTACAGCTCAAAGACAAGGCAAACCCAACCACAGTACTGCCGCACTCCCAGTCTTGCTGCAGATTTGAGAAAAGATTGATGGGTTTCCTTTCTTGTTTTACAGCTAGACATGTGGCATCTGAGGCTTCTCTTAGAGCTTCTGGTTAAGGATATGTAAAATCACTCCAGGACTGTACCATTCACTAGCACAAACACTACACTAACGTTACAGTTACGAAAGATTCTTTTCCCCCCAGATCCTGGTGGATTTCAGTCACAATTGTCTACAATTTTTCAGTAGATTTGGGCCAGAATTGTGCAGTTACATGCAAAAACTAAAATTTCAGTTCTGCTTCTGTCCCCCCTCATCTGTGCCCCACTGAGAAGTTAAGCCACCAGCAGAAAAAGAAAGTTTAATGTTTGCTATTCTTTGTACAAGAGTTTGAAAGAGTAAAATAGTTTCAAAACTTATAAATTTATGTTTTTCACTGGCACCTAGCTCGCATCTGTTCCCTCCAACATCATCTGACGTCTGTTTTCTCAAATGAACCTTCCTACGAACTTCATACAACAGCAGGGCTGTGCACTTCGGTCTTTCATCCAAAATCTCAACTGAAGCCTCTGGCATACAAAAGAACAACCATTCTTTACGAACATCAGTACAAATACTTTCTAAAGGAAAAAAAGAAAGCATCAGGTTTTTTCAACTAAAAATTCTAGCACCACTTCAAAGATCAAATTACAGTGAAACGGCTCTGTAATCTAGCTGGAGTAAAGTAGCTAACATGAAGGAAAGATTTGGTGGGTTTAAGTGGATAATGACCATCTTAAACAGCATGTTTGATCTCCAGCGTCACTATGGAATAGCAAGTTGGTGTTTTGTTAAGGGTACAACTGAAAAAAAGTGAAAACAAGCAGAGAAGTGAAAGATTGTTTCCTGCACCATGACTGCCACTTCCTACAGCTGATGAGATTTTTCCTCATCTCTTCCACTTACACACAGACCTGAAATAAAGCAGCCAAGGAAGATTAGTGTGCTACACAGTTTTATTGTATTGCTGCTTTCTTTGCAAGACTGCTACAGACAGCAATACGTACTTCATTAGCTGATGAAGCTGTATTGCGAGAATGCATCAGAACATCGTACTGTATCGATCTGGGGAAAGGACAAGGTGCTTTGGTGAACACACCTCAGGCCACAGAGCTGGGCCTACCAGAAAGAATGCCTGGGAAGAGCATTTTACTCTTCTGCTCATTTTGCTTTTGTAAACTGTTCCATACTCACTACAGCAAAGGACATACCCAACAGCATGGTTTTCACCTCTGACTGATAAACAGCACAGTGGAGTGGTACTGTTGGTATGCTGACATAAGATAAAATTTAACTGCAGTTTCTGTATGACAAGATACTAAGCCAACTTTCAGGAATATCTGTGACAGGGGCATTTAGGAAGGTGAGGAAAGTCTGACTTCTAAAGTCGGGAAAGACTGGGTCCGGAAGTATGAAAGCAGCGTTCAGGAAAAAATGACCCATTCATATGATACAATGATACACCTGGTACTGTCACATCTGCAATATGAGGTTTTATTACCCAAAAGATAAATGCACAGATGGAAAAGCCAAGGAACAAAAGGTAGGAGAAATCTGGAGGCGGCAGGGGGGTAGGGTTCCTCCCCCAGCTCCTTGTGTCTACAGATGTATTGAAAGGGAAGTTCATGTTGATAAATAAAACCCCCACAACCCCCAAATATTTATTTTATTTGTTTTGTTTTATAGATGTATAAAAAGATATTTCTCCTGAGGTAAGAGCTTGATTGCTCATACAAGTAGTTCATTACAGAATTACTTTATTCTTTCTCCTTGGCAGAAAATAAAAGTTTTATTTTGCTACTCAAATTTCTTAAGAGAGCATTTATGAATACACAACACATTTTCTTCCTGCACCAAGAACTGGTACAGGATGTACTTAACAACTTCAATCTTATCAACAGTCTGCATGGGGGAAATATTAGTTCCACTTTTTTTTTTTTGCTGTTCCTTAACTAACAATTTTGTATGAAGTAGCAATCATTTTTGATTTCCTTGCTTCCATCACAAGTTTTTCTGTACAGTTACAGACAAAAGTTCGCAGCAAGTTCACAGGGCAGTTTAGTCATTTACTAGTTCGGAAAGTTACATCAGTTGGAACTTTATTCCTCAAGCAAAATTTATGCAAAGTGTCTTCTCAGAGCTGGGTCCTGCAGTTTTAAGGATTACTTGCCTGAAGGTCTTGAAAAAGGGCACTTCCAGTATTTTATGAGAATTTTTATTGAATTTTTCAGCCACTCGTCTAAACAGCTATTATTTTTCATCTAAATTGATATGCCTTTTAGGATAGACTATTTGGGCTTTAGATACTAATTTGAAAACACCAGCATTGAATACTTGTACTCTTTCAGCATGCACGCTGACAAGGATAGAGGCAGTGAGAAAAGTTTTGCAGAATCGGAACAGAATAAGTACTAAAGGCTCATTATGATCTGAATATTATCTGAAGTGTTACATCTGACAGTTTCATAACCAACTACAGAAAAAGTGATATTAAGCTGTAAGTACAAGTTTCCCTGAACCTGCTCTGTAACCCCTTACTATCAGAAAGAATGCAAGAAACACATGAATAATTTAGAAGTCAAAGCAGCAGCGAACCCATCGAGTCCCATTCCAAAAGATCAGGTCCTAATTTTAGTTCATCACCTACCAAGGGAAGATACGCCTAGTCACTAGAAGCTAGTCACAAATGAATGAAGGGAGACTTTATATTCGTGAAACCTATTTGGCAGTCACCTAATTCTCAAATTTCACTGAAAATACATGTGTAAGGGACCCTATGGGATCATCTAGCCTCTACTCTTGTACAAATCAACTACGGAATCAACTACAAAGCACTATTCCTACACTCTAAATCTGTTCAAGACAGAATTTCCACTGCTTCCCTAAAAATAATTGAACCTTACATTAAGCTCATTTTCTGGTTACAATTCTTTTTCTTTAATTTCCCTTGCTGTGATTTAAGGTCATCACATCCACTTCCTTTGTGTTTACCAGAGCTTTTTCCTCATCTCCTGTAACTATGAACATGGCTTCTGCAAAACTGCTGGGTTCCTCTTCAAGTTTCTCTTTTTTTGACATAAAACAACCCTAGTTCCTTCACTCTGTTTCGAAAAGTAGTCATCTTTGTGTTGCTCTCCTCAGGACATCTTTCCTGATACCAGGCAATGGGAGCTGAGCACAGTACTCCAGTAGGTGGCTTTCCAGCTCCAGAGGAGCAATTGCCTCCCCTCTTACAGAAGGGCTTTCCTATTTATAGATCACAACGCTGTAGTTTGCGGTGTGTCATTGCAGATTTATGCTCAGCTACTTGAAGATGCTTTTCAGTTTCACATTTCCTCGTCTATCACTTCTCACGCCATTTGTAAAGAGGATTATTATTTCCTTTAGAAGTTTGTATTTGTCCCCACTGGACTGCATTTTATTTTTCAGACCATTTCTCCAATTCAACCTTTTGATTCTAATCCTGTCTTTGAGTGTAACTGCAAACTTTCCCAGTTTGATATCATCAGGGATTTTCAGAAACATGTATTTTACTCCCCAGACCAGAAAAATTAATCATCTCCCTTGTCCTCTAGAAAGCCACTAGCTGCTATGTTGAACGTGCAGTCTTTTTGCCAAACCCATACTTAGAAACTTTCTCATGCATCCATGCCATTTACTGGTTAAAACTTTTATTTAGGAAGTTTGAGTCATTGGTAATACCCCAGGTGCCATTTTTCTCTTCAGAAAAAAAATGGAAACCTGTTTGCCTTTTATATATTTTCTATCTTCTGTGTGTTCTCAAACAAGTATTCTACTAGGCTTTTTTCCAAATGAGTTGCTGTTCCTCATCATATTTGGCTGAATATTCCTATGACTAGCTGAAACAGTGTAATTGATCTGTACTACTCCTTTGCTTAATTGCCTTTTCACCAACAAGTCAAACAATGAAAAAAATGCACTAAAAAGTACCTTTCTGACATCCTTTTTGTAGCTTTCCAAGTTTGTTAGTTCTGTCTCTCAGAAATATATTTACATCGTTTTTTCTTGTTTCTGATTTTCTTCTAGGACTTTCAGGTGTACCAAACCTTTATTTTATTGGCTCACTTTCTACCTTGTTTTCATTCCCCTCATGATTTTTACACTATGATTGTGAACTCCATCTTTTTAAGGTCCCTCTCATACAAGATACTTTCATCCTTCAAAATCTCAGCAAATTAATGTCTTATTAATTAGAAAGTTAGAGCTCAGAGTCTTTGTAGGTGTTTTCACCATCTGCCACGATCAGCACATATCAAGACCTATCTGGACCAATCCTTTCTCAGATATCCCCAGCTACTTTCTCTTTTACATGAAGTCCTTCACTTTGTATGTGGACGACTCTACGTGCTCTTGAATGTTTTTCCCCACTTGATTCTCCTGATTTTAAGCCATAAAGCAGACCTCTCTGAATTTTGTTTCCCTCTTATCACTACCCAGGTTTATGACAGGTTATCTCCTACTACTGACCTCAAAACCAGCGTATGAACGGTACCCCTCTTCCCTTCCTCTCGACAGCTCTTCCTAAAGGAGTTACACACTTACATCGCATTGCTCCAGTCAAGCAACGTACCTCACCAAATCTAATATGCCAATTAAGTAATGAGATCCTTAAACATCTACAGTTTTTGCCAGTGAAATTTCCTCATCCCCAAATGCACTGTCCTAGGCATGTTCAGACCTCAAAGGTTTGGTACCAGTCCCAACAAAACCCACAAATACCTTTATCTACGTCAAGAACTCAATAGTATAAGCATTCTTAGGGCACACCTACTACTAGATCAGAGCCCATGTAGGAACTGTTGATAAGAGATTCAGCGTTGTTATATTCAGAGACCATTAACTGGACTAGACTGTGTACTTACCCATGACTCCACAGCTAAGTGGCAACAGAATTTACTTGGAAGACAAATGACTGTACTTCAGCAGGTATTTTTTGTGTGGGTTTTTTTTGTTTGTTATTGCTGTTCTAGGGGGGGCATTGTTTGGGAGGTTTGGGCATTGTTTGTTTGTTTGTTTGAATCTTAAGGCTAGGTATACAATCATCATTCACTCTTGAAGAACTTCTGCAGGAGCTATCAGCAAATTCCTTCTGCAAAATGTCACACAAGTCTAAAAGAAGTGCTCTAATACAGAACGTAACAGGGAGGAAACTGAACCAGATTCTCCTATAGTCTTATAAATAGGAGGTATTCAAAGATGCGTGTTTGCACAGCACGTACATAATTCAAGTTTATGTGATGCAAAACAATGTTTTACTATTACATTGTGGTCTACATTAGTATTGTCACACCCATTATTTATGCAAAAATATTGGAGGTACCTCAGAATACAACTCAAACTTTGCTAGATAACAGTGAGTTAAACAATAACTTTAATTTCTATCATAAGTCAGTAAAAGGAAACAAAGAAGTTTCATTTTTAAAAAATCCTTTACAAATACTGATCTGTAGTAACTGGCAATTCCACAGCCACTGCTCAAGTTAAATCTCTTTGTCCCATGCATGGATGTGTGGGGTGTCCAGGAAGAACGCTTCCCCTAAATGGTTCTAATTCTGTGTATTTTATATTAATTTTGTTTAACACTCATGAAAATACATAAAAAGAAAAAAGTTTGCACACAGTACACATACTTGCATGACATTTGTACCCTTCCTGCACCCGATATAGTAATCATCTTTACCGATTAAAGTTTACTTCATAACCAACATATTAAAATTGTTTTAATGCTTAAAAAAAACCTCTTCTTTTACAGGTAGACTTAACTACAATAACGAATTTAGATAAATTCTCTCAAGCCAAAAAGCCTATTATGTTCAGATGAACACTAATGGCTCTTAGAAAAGCCCAGAGTGTGCACACATCCTCTTTGAGACATGCTAGATACAGGACAGCTAGTTACAACATAAACTCAGAAAGACTGGGCTAATCGGGCTCCTCAAGCCCCCTAGGAAGACTTTAATTGCACACCAAATTGGAGTCTAGACTGCTGAGACAGTTGTTGCTCCTTCGTACTTTTCAGTGGCTTATCATTTTGAAACTGTAAAAATGCCTACAGAATCACGCGACCTGAGCAAGGGAAGCTGTTAGTTTTCCTCTTGCACTAAGGAACTTAAATAAAATAAAATACTAGAGCTTTTTGAGGACTATTCATTACAGAAGTTTTTTCTTCAAGCCTCATAGCTACCATAAACTATGGGACCACTGTAAACTTAGCTTATACCAGACACTTACAGCTTTCTGGAATAGGTAAGTGTTTGAAGCAAAGATGAGAATAAACATCCTCATGGAGCACTAAGCATCCAAAAAGCAGATCTGAAAAGGGCTGGAAGGAAACTTGGACTCCTGCTGTCACAAATAGCTTTATTATACCATTTGTTCATTCATTATGTCCTACTGCATGCTGAAGACAGATTCTGCTTAGTCCTGGTAAAAGGTAATTCCAGAATCTGTTCTGACTTACAGTCCCAAGTTTATTAATTTTTTTTTTTTGTAACTCTTTTTGCAAAGCCTGGCACAAACCCAGAAACTTCCTCAACTCAGAAAATATTTTGAGCCACTTCACTGCCATTAACTTAACAGAGCAGGCAGGAACCAATATGTCTAGAAAGGGCCTGGAAAAGTTACAAATTTGATTTGCTTGTGCAAGCAACAGGCATCAACTGATTAACACTGGGAAAAGAAGCTGCAACAGCAATTAATTTAAAGGAGTATGAGAGAAGAAACATATGGGGAAGAAGAAAAATAAGGAACTCTGATTTTGTTCAACAAAAAGGTTAGTTTTCCCATACACAAATTAGTGTTTCAAACTTGTAATTGAGGAGTATACAATTACACAATACAAGATAGGTGCCACTCTTCAGCTGAAAATGAAAAAAATTCCCTCCTAATGTAGATACTACAACTGCTGAGTATGGGAAGAGGAGGCTGAAGAGGAAGATAAAATGTAAGATGCAACTTACAACTATCCAGACAACATCTCTGTGCTGGCTGCACCAGTAAATTATTTTAGAATAGACCAATGTCAGCTGGCAGGGACCTACAACAACCATCTAAGCCAACTGCCTGACCACTTCCGGGTTGAGCAAGAGTTCAAGCACGTGGTTCAGGACATTGTCCAAGTGCCTCAAACACTGACAGGCGTGGGGCATCAACCGCCTCTCTAGGAAGCCTGTTCCAGTGTTGGACCACCCTTTCAGTAAAGAAGTGCTTCCTCACATCCAGTCTGAACCCCCTCTGGTGCAGCTTTGAACGATTCCCACACATCCTGTCACTGGATCCCAAGGAGAAGAGCTCAGCACCTCCCTCTCCATGAGCCCTCCTCAGCCTCCTTTTTCCAAACTAGACAAGTGCAGAGTCCTCAGCCGCTCCTCACAGGACATTCCTTCCAGCCCTGCCACCAGCTTTTTTGCCCTTCTCTGGACACATTCAAGGACCTTAATTTTGCTGGTCAAATATATCTTCTCGAGAACAGAGGGATCTCACAGGAAGAACTTCGATATTTTGGCTGGAAGGAATTTTTGCTCTTGATCATGATTTAACCTATGGCTGCAATTTGAAAGAAAACTCTGAGCTTAACCTGTAGCTATAGTTAGGCCTCCATACAGTACTGTGGTAGCAATGGATATTTTGCATCCGTGTTTTACCTCTTTTTGTGTCTACACGGACAAGAGAACATTTTAGTCTCCAGATAATTAAGCCTTTCTATAAACCTTTCTTTCCTGAAGTTCACATCCAATAATTTAACTCCAAATTCTTCTCCTTGGAAGTAACTATAATTCATACCACAAAAACTGACTTCCAATCCTCCTCTTCAAATATTTAAAATAGGTTTGAATCCAAACCAGTAATACCTGATTACTCAAACCTTATGCACATTTTAACATACTGTATGTAAAATCAGATAAGCTAAAAACCTACGGTAAACAGATTTTAAAGTCACATGAGTGTACACATGCATATGTATTTCTAAAGGTATGCAAAATGACACCATAATGCCTGAAGACAGTTAATTATTTCACAGAATCACAGATGTTCAAAGGGAACTCTGGAGGTCATTATGTCCACCTAGAGCAGGTTGCCCAGGACCACATCCAGATGTCTTTTGAGTATCTCCAAGGATGAAGACTCTACAACCTTCCTGGACCTGTACAGTGCTAGGTCACCGTTACAGTAAAAAAGTTCTTCCTTATGTTCAGATGGAACCTCCAGCATATCTACAAAACTGCATTTTTCTAGAGAACTATACAATTACAAACATGTAAATTGAACTGTCACATGACAAATTGCTGGTTATCAGCCGCCAGCTGCAAATTCCATAATTTTACATATCCACATACCTCTTCAAGCTCTCCTGAAGAAACAGGATTATCCTGATACGTGGGGAAATGGCACCCTGCTTTACAACTGCAAAATCTGCTAGTCTCCTCACGTGGCTCCACTATTCTGCAGTTTACTTTAGAGCTCTCCATCGCCCTCCCATCTAAAGATTCTTTCATACTGCATTCTAAACAGGGATCTTGATTTCCTACTGGCAACATCCCAGCCGACTCTTCTTGGGAATCCAACGAAGTTTGTGCACTCTTCTCCATTCCAGACTTTTTTAATCTGGGAAGGAATTTTCCAGATTCAAGCTCTGATTTTCCATAATAATGCCCTTCTTTTTCTGCATCTTCTTCCAGAGGTTTGAGATCTGCTTGGGGATCCTCAAATACATCTAGTTGAGAAGGAACAGCAGTACCTCCCTCATCTTTTTCTGACTCAAATTCTGACTCACTTCCACCACCTGGAGAAAGTTCAGATGCAGAAATTGGGCGAAAGTGAGTCCTTGGAGAAATCCGTATAGCCCTATACTGCGTTCGATCCACACCACATATCCTGGGGTGTAAAACCTCACTGTCTGAATCAGAGCACAGAATTGACTTAGGTTTAAAACTAGGGCTGAAAGATGCAATTCCTTCTGGCTCAAACGAACACTCTACATGAAGAACTTGTGAAAACGGATTGTTCAGGTCAAAGGAAGAGAATGAGTATTCAAGCCCTGGTTCTTCAACTTGGAAGTTACCACAAGCTCCCAGTAAGTCTTCATGGAAGATAAAAGAAAACCCCTTATTTAATCCATTATCTCCACTCTTGGATTGCTCATTCTGTTCAAATGATACAAATGGCCTCCATAGTTGCCTATGACCAGGGGCAAAGCTATTACCTGGAGTCATAAAAACATCTGTACCAGCTATTGTCACTACATCAGAAGCTGCACATTGTAGTAAGCTCCCTTTTGAGTGACTAGGCGGCACCACTGCCCATTCTCCATCACTGTTAAATGTTTTGAGCTCTCCATACACACCACCAAGTATAAATGAGTTTTCCTTATCCTGGTTAACATCCCAAGGTTTTGATGGTGTGGTATAGTCACCACCATCTACTTTCGATAAATCATTTGAGACAAAGGCTCTCTTCTCTAAATTCTCCTTTTGACCTTCCCAAAGATGATACTCTGATCTCTGCACTGCTTTATTGGGCTCCTGGAGGGTTTCAACTTTTGCTTCTGTATCCAAACAGCAGCAATAGTTGTTTACATCAGTTGAAAACAATTCATCTTCTATTCCTTCTATTTCTACCATCGCTGCAGAATTTCTGTCTGTCATATTTGTCCAAATATCTTTAATAACCCCTGAGCTGTAGCCATCTCCACGTGGACTGCTTTCACTACACCCCTGTGTAGTTTCATAGTCTTTACTTTCTGCTTTTTGTTCTAGCTGAATACCACAGACAGATTCTAGCTTAGATTTTTTTTTGAAAATCAAAGTGGGCATTTCTCCTAAAGTTCTAGCTTGTTGCTGGCAGGTTTCTTCTGGCAAAAAATCTAGAATTTCTTCATCTACATAACTCGAAGACACTCTAGGAACTACATAATTAATATCTTCTGCATTAAATTGCGTGGATTCTTCATATGGAATATTTAAAGTCTCATTGTCTGAACGTGTTTCTTCCGAATGTGACCAGGGACTACAGGTTCTCGTTGAAAGATTGGAACAGTGTTCATTTTCATCAAAGGCACTATTTTTGGTCCATATTAGCAATCTAGACTGTGTTTTCCCAAGAATATTAGCAGTGCTACTGGAATCTGCATTTTCATTTCCCAAGTTGAGTGTTTCAAAAGAAAATGGTAACACAGAGTTACTGCATTGCACTTCAAACACTGAAAAACAAGAGTTTATACCAGACCCTTCATTAATATCTGAAAAGAGCTCTTGATTGCCAGCAAGCATGTGTGAATTAAGCATTGTGCTGTCTAAGATGGGGGAGAATCTGATTGGAGAATCTCCTCCAAAACTTTCCCCATCTGCATCACCAGAACTAGAAGATGAACAGCACTCCCAAAATTGAGCTAAATTGCTAAGGTCTTGCAAGAACCACCCTTCAGCACCAACGGAGCTGGTTGAATCTGTCCATATTGCACTTTCCCCTTGCAACTCCATTCCATCTAACACTATGCAACATTCTGCCTCAAAATCAGTTTTTTCTTTACTCTTTTGTCGAATCATATTTAAAATCCGACTCTCCCCTTGCATCGTATCTGAGGCACCAGGATCCAACATGGATTGATCAATATCCACTTCATAGAAGTGTGTTAGTTCTGACAGATGAACATCATCTAAGTATTTGTCGTCCTCTGGTTGAGAACATATTGAGGTCCCAGCGAGGTCAATATCCTCATTTAGAACTGCAGGCATTTCTACAAAGTGACCATCGATGAAAGTACCTGCTGCGAGGTATGTTTTATGAATATTATTGTTGCTAATACAAAGACCATGCACTGATTCAGACAACTCTTCCACAGCCTCTGATGTTACGCCACATATATCTTCTCTGTTGCGGTATGTAGTCTCCAGCTTGCTTTTTCTGCTAAGAGGAAGAAAGTAGTCCGTAATCGGCTCAGTATACCACAAGGGTTCTTCCTTATATTCCTTTTCATTTCTGCTGTCTAAATACAAATCTTTTCCATCGCTACCACCAGCTTCTTTTCTTCCAATTTCTTTTAATGGCCTTTTACCTCTTTTGCACAGCTGTTTGATGGACCCGCTGCTACTGCTGCTACTGCTTCCGCTGTGGACTTTTCTATCAGCCTTTTCACCAGATTTCACTGAAAGCCTGCTTTGCCCATTACGCCCTTTTTTATTTCGAACCTCTCTTGTTTTGTGTCTTACTTTAATACATTTCATTGATGCCTTGTATTCACCTTGATTACCACTAGAACTTGAGCCAGCCTCACTGGATCCAGATGACCAGGAACGAGGACGCATCTTTCCCTCAGGCTTATGTCGGACTTGCTTTTTGTATAAAACAGGCTTCTCTTCAACAGTGTTGTTACTAAACTTGTTTTCTTTCTCATTTTTACTTTTCTTCTGCTGGGTTCTTTCCTGTACAGTGGCAGATACTTTATTACTTCTGTCTTTCGTTACTTCACTTTCACTATTGCAGTCCTTCGGAGAAGATGTATCCGTGCTAGTTGGTGGAGCAGTGGATGAAGATGAGGAGCTAGAGTAAGAGCATACTTTGGATTTATTCCATACAGTCATAATTTCCTGCAGGCATACTGGCTTTTCAGAAAGAGGAGGAAATGCTTCATAGTACCTGAAAGCAAAACGAAAAGGTGACATTCAGATCGTAGAACTTCAGACAGGCATTAAGATTAGAAAGAATTACTAAGAACACATCAAAACACTACCAATCTAATTGCCAAAAAAATCTAGTTTGTTCTACATATGCACAACCACTCATTGCACAGTTTATCCGAATGTTAACAAAGGGGAGATTAAGGTAAGTTTTAAAAGTGCTCATATTAATGTATGTTTTAAAATATACTGCCAAGTAAAACAATCCCATTTTTTGGGAGTACTAAACTTCACTGTAGACAGAAACTGTTGATGCTTAAAACAGTGAATGCATGACTCCAGATTGATTAGCTAATGTAGCAATTCACTATGGTCTTCTTAAACATGTTTGATTTAGAGTATAAATGAGGAAGCCCGGAATTACAGTTTTTTAAATTCTCCTTTGTGAAATGAGACACTATCTGTTAAGATCTACACAGCTGATTGTCCAGTCATTCAGAAAAAGCTATCGTAAAAAAATTAGTTCTGGAGTAGTTTAAGATGCTTAACATCTTTGTGCAACAGGGACAAAATTAAAATACAGTTTTCCTCAACATTTCAAGTAGTAGGTGTTTGACAGTAAAGATATTCATACTGAATTGCAGATATTTCAATGAAAACCTATTAAAAAACATTCAGAAGTCAGGTAAGCACATTAGCACAATCAGTTCTCTGAAGAAGTATCATCCATTTAGCAACACTTCTACTAGACCATTGCTATCAACGGTTAAGAGATTATTGAGAAATATAGAAGCAGTCATATCTCCAAGAGAAGTCAATGATAAAACTCCTGGGTACTTCAGTAACACTGGACTCAGGTACTTGCTAACTAGCAGATCACTTTGGTTATAAAGAGTTTAAAGGTTATAAAAGAGTTTCAGTTTCCCATTTCTGCAACAGAAGACAAAGACTTCTGAACAAGACAGGACAAGGGATAATGGTTTTAAACCAGAAGAGGGTAGATTCAGATGAGATATAAGGAAGAAATTTTTTATGATGAGAATGGAAGAACACTGGAACGGGTTACCCAGACAGGTGGTAGATGCCCCATCCCTGGAAACATTCAAGGTCATCTTGGACGGGGCTCTGAGCAACCTGATCCAGTTGAAGATGTCCCTGCTCATTGCAGGGGGGTTGGACTAGATGACCTTTAAAGGTTCCATTCCAACCCAAACTATTCTATGATTCTAAGAACTCAGGAAACTGATTCCCTCCCTGCAAGTCTCACGTGTCAATTAATGCCATTTTAAAGGATTCTAATTCATCTAGTTGACTTGGTTTTAAGGAAACTAAAATACAATATGGGTTGAGTTCTGCATACAGTCAAAAGAAAGCAGTCAGGATTTTGCCAGAAATTAAAGTAGCCTATGGTACTAAATGCTCATATTTAAACATATAGGATTAACAAAAGAAGATAGCAGGAAAAAACTGTATTTCTTAATATCTACAAAAGTCCAGATTCCCCACAAAGTTAACTTCACTGTGTTAAAATATGGGAATACAAGAAGAAAAGAGAAAAGCATCTCAGATAATAATAATAATTAAAAAATGCATACATTTCTACTTGATCCTTTGCTGTGGGAGATAAATCAGTCTCAGGAGACAAAGAGCCTTCTAACTTTTTGTGAATCTTCTCCTCTGTTTTGGAAGAAAATTACAAATGCTTAACAGAAAAATTCAAAAAGCCAGTGTATTTTATAACAGTATTTAACAAAAAGCACCAGAATGTGTATCTGTAATAGTAGTAAATTTCCATAAAACACCGTAAATAACAGAATCATCTATAGTCTGGTTATTACAAATAAAGAAATTACAAGTTACCACCCAAGATTCAAGTTTTCCACAGTTGTCTTGTTAAGCCCTGCAAATTTCACCACACACGACTGGCTAGCAGCTGCATACAACTTCATTGTTAGCAATGCCCCCGCTACGAACTTCCTATTGAATTTTTAGTTATTTCCTATCCAAAAAAAAAATCAATTATTTAACCAAATACTTTTATGAATGGTTGCATCTAACTTCTCATGTATTTCACTAAAAGGAAGTACCCCTGCAGTGGTTGCTGTACTTTGGGTGGATGTAAAGGCACATTTCCTCTGTGAGAGGTGACTCTAAAGATTTCTATTCTTTACATTAAAATCTGTAAATATCAAAAAAATGCTATGAGATACACACTAATTTTACTTTTTTTCAAAATAAATGGTCAGCGTCACCTTGGCTCAGTAAGAAAGTGTCACAGCACAGCACCATGAAATACCAAGAGCTGACTAGTAATTACTATTTAAAAACACAAAAAGGGAATGGAAACAGCTAAACCCATGCTTTAGGCAGGTAAGTATTTATCNATGAAAACCTATTAAAAAACATTCAGAAGTCAGGTAAGCACATTAGCACAATCAGTTCTCTGAAGAAGTATCATCCATTTAGCAACACTTCTACTAGACCGTTGCTATCAACGGTTAAGAGATTATTGAGAAATATAGAAGCAGTCATATCTCCAAGAGAAGTCAATGATAAAACTCCTGGGTACTTCAGTAACACTGGACTCAGGTACTTGCTAACTAGCAGATCACTTTGGTTATAAAGAGTTTAAAGGTTATAAAAGAGTTTCAGTTTCCCATTTCTGCAACAGAAGACAAAGACTTCTGAACAAGACAGGACAAGGGATAATGGTTTTAAACCAGAAGAGGGTAGATTCAGATGAGATATAAGGAAGAAATTTTTTATGATGAGAATGGAAGAACACTGGAACGGGTTACCCAGACAGGTGGTAGATGCCCCATCCCTGGAAACATTCAAGGTCATCTTGGACGGGGCTCTGAGCAACCTGATCCAGTTGAAGATGTCCCTGCTCATTGCAGGGGGGTTGGACTAGATGACCTTTAAAGGTTCCATTCCAACCCAAACTATTCTATGATTCTAAGAACTCAGGAAACTGATTCCCTCCCTGCAAGTCTCACGTGTCAATTAATGCCATTTTAAAGGATTCTAATTCATCTAGTTGACTTGGTTTTAAGGAAACTAAAATACAATATGGGTTGAGTTCTGCATACAGTCAAAAGAAAGCAGTCAGGATTTTGCCAGAAATTAAAGTAGCCTATGGTACTAAATGCTCATATTTAAACATATAGGATTAACAAAAGAAGATAGCAGGAAAAAACTGTATTTCTTAATATCTACAAAAGTCCAGATTCCCCACAAAGTTAACTTCACTGTGTTAAAATATGGGAATACAAGAAGAAAAGAGAAAAGCATCTCAGATAATAATAATAATTAAAAAATGCATACATTTCTACTTGATCCTTTGCTGTGGGAGATAAATCAGTCTCAGGAGACAAAGAGCCTTCTAACTTTTTGTGAATCTTCTCCTCTGTTTTGGAAGAAAATTACAAATGCTTAACAGAAAAATTCAAAAAGCCAGTGTATTTTATAACAGTATTTAACAAAAAGCACCAGAATGTGTATCTGTAATAGTAGTAAATTTCCATAAAACACCGTAAATAACAGAATCATCTATAGTCTGGTTATTACAAATAAAGAAATTACAAGTTACCACCCAAGATTCAAGTTTTCCACAGTTGTCTTGTTAAGCCCTGCAAATTTCACCACACACGACTGGCTAGCAGCTGCATACAACTTCATTGTTAGCAATGCCCCCGCTACGAACTTCCTATTGAATTTTTAGTTATTTCCTATCCAAAAAAAAAATCAATTATTTAACCAAATACTTTTATGAATGGTTGCATCTAACTTCTCATGTATTTCACTAAAAGGAAGTACCCCTGCAGTGGTTGCTGTACTTTGGGTGGATGTAAAGGCACATTTCCTCTGTGAGAGGTGACTCTAAAGATTTCTATTCTTTACATTAAAATCTGTAAATATCAAAAAAATGCTATGAGATACACACTAATTTTACTTTTTTTCAAAATAAATGGTCAGCGTCACCTTGGCTCAGTAAGAAAGTGTCACAGCACAGCACCATGAAATACCAAGAGCTGACTAGTAATTACTATTTAAAAACACAAAAAGGGAATGGAAACAGCTAAACCCATGCTTTAGGCAGGTAAGTATTTATCCATTATTTATTGCTATTTATACTACATGATAGGTATATTAATTTTACTATAAGTGTCAAAAGGCCACTGCTCTGCACTGAACAAACATTTCTGTGCAATGAACTTTAATTGGAGACAACACAGTTTTATGCTCCCTGCCCTAAGCTTGACAACATAAAGTCCCCATTACCATTCCCCTAAAGCCCAGAAGTTTTAAGCACACCCTTCTGCCATGGCTACTTTTCACAGGAATAGCTAGCATATAACAATTTTGAGGCCAATCTACTCTTTGCAAGTATCAATACACAAAAGGAACAGAATCAAGCCTACTTGTATTTCCATTTCTTTTGGTGGAGAGGGGGGGATGCTGAATATGGAATATTCACTAAAAAAGCAGGCATAGCTGGATATGAATAGTTATAGCTTTTAATGCAGAAAACTCCATTTATGAATGGCGATTTCTTAGGTAAACAAAGCACACTAGTACAGAATTGCTTAAACTACTTAAATGACATTATTCAGATGTGTTTAAAAATTGCATGGCCTGTATTAAAAGTGACTGAATTAACAGCCTGATCCCCTAGCCCCGCGTGTCAGAATGTTACACAGTTGATAAATACAATGTATGGCCTCAAAAGTTTAAAGGTTTATGCCTCACCTTGCTTATTCTGAAGGTCTTTCAGTCTGGAGCAAAGCTCCTCCACTAACGTTTCAATCCCAGAGCTCTGCACAATAATAAAACCATGGGGTGGGGGTAGAAAAAAAGAAAAAAGAAAACATAACTTACTAAAAAGAATATTCATTTTTTAGGAAGACATCCATACAGTAAACTTATCTTAGCAGATACGTATTTTTTCTTTTTGCATGGTAACTATGCATTAAAAAGCAACAAAGAGTATCACTAGGTACAAATCCATTCCTTTAAATACATTAATTTGAAGTCAAAATGATTCCACCAAACACGTAGATAAAGTCACACAGAGGTTTCAAACTAGAAGTCACATTGTTGCCATATTGTATATCCACAGTTTTGCAAACTCTGCACTGTCACATTTACTGCACTAAATCACTTCGGATTTAGCCAAAAGTCTCAGGATGAAAGTTCAAGAATCAACTGATCACTAAGATGCATTTTAAAAAACTACGCCTGACCCTTTTGGTCGCACAACTCATACCTGTGAGAAAGGGACTGTTAAAAGGATACAGAGAAGCAGGAGTGAAGGTGAAAACGGGAACAGTATGAAGACATAGATGTGTAAGTGGCAGAGAGGGAGAGGAAACACTTCCTCATGCAAAACTTAAACCATAGTTCTGCCAGTTTACAATGCCCAGGTTTTTTTTTTCTTTTTTAAACATTGTGTTGTTTGCTCAGGAGAGCAGAACAGGTAAAAATAAGCCCCTTACTCATCTTCCTTATAAGCCTCTATTCTCCTTTATTCCTCCACACAAACTTTCCATACACTCAAGCTTCCTTTTAAATCCCATTTCAGTCTTACTCTCACATGCTTCTGCTTTTACCATCTGCCTAGACTTGCAAGCAGTTCTAGATAAAGCAACAGCACCAGAACAGCAAAATACTGAAAAATAAACACACACAAAACATGGCACAAAATACTACCAACTGTCCCATGGGAGAAAACCTTATGCTACTTTAATGGAATAAAAGTTGAATTCCAGTCAGCACAATACTAAATACCAACCCACAGCCTGAAATCACCATTCCTGTTGAAAGAAAAACTAGGTGAGGTGGGTACTGGGTAGATATTCGTGTTCTCAGTATTTCGGTGCTCAGGGATCACGCTTGGAGATTAAGCTTTGCACTTTCCCAAACTGCCAACAGAACGCTGGAATCACAGCTAGATGCAGCAATCTGGAACAGGTGAGGAGGATGCAAGAAGTCCCCTGCACATTGCCATACAGCTGGGAATAGTAATAAGGGAGCTTCTTGTATACTACGCAATTTCCTCAATAACAACTCTAGCATCTTGTCCCCATCACACTTGGATATTCTGAGACTTCGATAAACCTCCTACAAAATCATCTCACCTTCTGAATTTGACATGGTCTTGTGTGCATATAGTAATGGAATATGTATTCTCTCCAAAGGTAACAGATCAAATATCAGGTGAAAGAAACACATGAAAACAGAGTTCGATTTGCTGTGTCATCGTGGTGGTATAAAGATTTCATTTTTCCAAGACCCAAGTTTCTCCTCTCTCCTGATTACCGGCTAGAAATCGCTGAGAAATGTGAACATATGTTGCTAAAGCACAAGAAAATATTATGGAAAAGGGAAAACTAATTTATACAGTGAAACTAGCTTGTTTAATTCTCTGTCAGAAACACACACTTGAAAAATCATATACTGAAGCAATGACTTATATACTAACTTCTAAATTTTAATTATCTGCAGTCAAGTGAGAAAGCAATTTTCTATTCCTATCTGCATTGCTGCACTGAAGTGCTAAATATAAACCTTTATGCCACATAAATACTGCTAAGTCATCCTCAGTTTAACTTTAGAAGGCTTCTGTATCAGTAAACTTGCCAACATAAATTAAACTGTTTAGAAAGAACCAAGCAGCACAGTAATATGGTCAAACCTATGCAGTTGTAATAATCATCACTCTATGCCTATAACACTCCTGACTCCCCCCTCACCCCCCAAAAGGGCAACAGAGGAGGAGCTGGCCTTGTTTTCGCTTAGCTCTCCAAACTGTCTGATCGAACAGACACCTGTAGCAAATACTCAGAATCTAAGGATTAGAGACTCACTTCCTTAACTTAATTATAACATCATGTTAAAAAAAATCCCCCAAACCGACAACAATATGCTCACCATTACACCGAAGAAGTGAAAACTTTTGGAATCAAACGTTTCATTTCCTCCTGTACCATGAAACTAATACTTGAGTCAGCTGACAGGCTGCACGCTGTCCTGCATGGCACGCTGGTGCAGCTAGTGCTAGCTTAAAAAAGAAAAAAAAAAGGCAGGGAGCAACCACTACTGTGCAGAATGCCAAGCCTCTAGAGACCACTTGCTCAGCCTCTTACTACAATATATGAAAACAAGCTGCAGACTTAATATAAATAATGCCTCAGCAATTATGTCTTATATGACAGTGCTGTTCTCTGAATACAAGACTTAGTTGCTGTATTTTTTCATTGTTTAAGTTAATGCATTGCAGTTGCAGCAACCCCACTGCCAGAAAGTAAGATATAGCAGGCACTGGCTTCGTTCAGTTAACACAACGAGGTGATCTGCCTAAAGTGTTTTTCTTATGTTCAAATTTAAAGCCAGTTCCCAAACAGTACAAATACCGGAGTACCTTAAAAACATTTTTCAACGTGGAAGTCTTAGCGCCCAATTGTGATTGCTTTTGTAATTCCAACATGAAAGGCTTCAATCTCATGATAGCCTGTAAACTACTGACCCAGATTTCTACTAACCCTTTTCTCTCATTCAAGCCACAAACGGCAGCATGTCGTTTTATTAATTCATATTTTTCATTTTGCGTAACAAAACTTCCTTCACATCAAATACATTTTGTTCTGTTCTATTGTTTTCAACATATTTCCATTTCCTTCCCCGGCTTTAACTTACATCCAGTTCCATCAAAAGTTTTCTTTTTGGCTTTTCATCAGCTGCCTGAAGCAAGGGAAGGATTACATGAAGGACAGGTGTTATGTTACTGGCATAGGAGTTACCATGTTAGCAGATAAATTAAGCTTCTGAACTCACCCAGCATGAACAAGTACAGTCAATCTGACTGCTGGAGTTACAGGACTCTAATAGCCAGCATCTTCTTTACTGACCAACACAACTACAAACTAATGTAGTTCTGCTTAACAAGGAATTAGAGCACTTAAAAAAAACAGCAAAGCTCACGCACATTTTTACATGTAATTTTTTTTTAAACACACACATATGTATATGTAATGTAAAATTTTAAATCTAAGATCTTTTTAACATGCTCTGCTCTGGAAGGAGAGCGGTCAGAGATGACAAATAGTAACTCATCAGCTTAAAGCAATCCAATTGCTTTTGTATGAACGTTCACACCCCTATATAGCTGCAGAAAATGTTCCCAGAAGATATTAAATCTATTTAGTCACTTCTGAAGTATTTTTATAAATTTAAAACAGTTTAACTAATTGTGAACAAAACAATACTACGTACTCCAAATTCAAATCCACTAAAAACTGTTGCCTATGTTAAGTGGGCAGTGGTTTCTATCTTCTGAGAGTTTTTAGTAAGCAGCTGTGAAACATTAGCTCCTCTCAGATTCTTGATGAATCAGTTCAATTCTTGTTGACGTTCATCTCTGCTAGTAGGTTACTTCTGAATGCTGCAAACAAGCTCTGTGCAGTCACCATCAGGAGATTTAACTGAAAGTTTTTCCTGAATTTTACCACAAATGTTAATGTACCACTATGATTTCACATAGTTACTCTATGGAACTGAGGACAGCACTGATAAGCAAAATTTTTCATTTTCACTGAGCTTTCACCCCTTCCCGTCACTGAGCAACGATGTCTAGTTATGGCTCTTGTACTTCCATCCAAAAAATGCCATGCAAATGTGTACTTTACTCTGCAGATTTACAAGTATGCAACAGCCAAAAATTCTGGACAAAAAAAAGGCAAAACAAAGTTGTGACAGTCAGTATTTGGAATGAGGTTTCCACATCTGATGTACCATAAATAGATACACAGAAACTGAAAAATTCCATCAGATTACACAACTCAAAATGAAGGGCTGTTTTGAGGGTTGGTTTTTTTTTTTGCTTGTAGCCTAACATAAGTTACCAGCTTTCCTCCAGAAGCTTTGAACTGTGCACTGTAAATATTCACTAAATATGGCTTGTTACTTCAGGCCTGTAAGGTATGAGGAAAGTTCCCCTTTAAGCTTTTTGAAAAGACAAAAGCATTACACGTAACTTATTTTAACAACTAAAATAATCACTCATTTGCTTCAAAGTTTTTGAGAGCTTTCTAGCTTACTTTTAAATCAAATCCTCATCTCACTTTCCAAGCCGCATAGAATTGTTTAGGTTGGAAAGAATCTCTGGAGATCATCTAGTCCAAACTCCTGCTGAAGCAGGATCAGTTAGAGCAGAATATAGACGCTCCTTTCACAGACTACAAGTTCAAACAATCTAGAAATTAAACTTCAAATGCAACTTCAGTATTTCATCTTTCTGATTCATTAAGGTAACTTTTACATGACTTGCTTCATTCTTATGATATCCTTGCCATTAACAGTGTTCATCCCAGCACTTGGTTACCCTCCTTACAAAACTTTTTGACTAACGTTTTTCACTTATTTTTAAAAAAGTCAAAAGAATTTTGTGGACTTCATTTATACATCTCTTGTTCACGTCACTTCCAGTTATATGATGATGCGCAAGTTAAATCACTGAACAAACCATCTAATATTTACTAGCTGATTCTCTGGTACACAAGTGTAGTGGTCAGACTGTTATTTGTTACCTAATTAAGATTGGCTTACATCAGAGAAGCAGAAAACAGCAGAAATGAACCAGTGATTAAAATGAATTTTAAATTATCTGGCATCCTACATAAGCAGAAGAAAACCACAGTCCCTGCGCTATGGGCTCCACAAGTCCTTTTGCCTCAGTTACCGCACATCACTACTGCCAAGTGCAAGGCAGATTACGCAGCAGTGCCTTGGTCTAACTGGCACACGGATACCATTATCTTCAGAGACTACAACAGTTGGCCGGAGTAACCCATCAATAAAAATATGCTCAGACATGGAATCATAACCAATTGATTAATCTGGCCTGATTAGGAGCTTATTTCTTCAAATAAAGTTTATGTGCAGAATCGTAGTAACTGCATGGAAAATCTGACAGTTCTGCAATTAGAGCAAGAAAGATGACAAATGCTAAGAAATTTTGAATCTTAGACACATCTCAAATTTGTGCTGAAAGCAAGGTAAAGTTGAGAATAAGATTACCATTTCAAATTTTTAAAAACACTGTTCACTAGAGCCACGCCTGTTCCGGTATGGTAATACAGATATTAGAAGGGTCATAATCCCCTCTCATAATGCAAAACAAGCAAAGCCAGTGCTCCCAATAACAGTATGCCCACACCTGACTATCTTTCAAAGAAATTACTCTTATGAAGTTTCACCAGTTATGTTTCAGTGTTACCTCCAAGCAGTAACCTCTAGAACAGGGGGATGGAAGGCACTGGTTGCTTTTGCCAAATAGATTCGAGCAGAGCTTTTTCAAAATTCATTATGGAGTCTACCAATCAAGACTAATTCTTACTGCAACATGTTATACACTGTTTCACATGGCAGTTAGCAGGTTCTGAGAGCCAGGTTAGTTCAGAAATGGACTGTGTGAACCCCATGAGGACATGCTGGGAGAGATCAGGAGCATTAGACGCCAGCACAATGTCTCAGTATGTGCTGTGGAACAGCTTAGGTGAAGCAGCCATATACAGGCAGAGAAGGAAAGAGTCCAGGAGATCTGGTTTCATCAGCGCAGAAAGTAAGATACACACGAAGTAATCTGCTTTGCTTATTCTTAAGATGTCCTCATACAGTTCAGCAGAATAAAGATACAGCGACTGCTTTAACTGAAACTCTAGCACCATCTTGGGGCGGAATTTCGCATGTAATACTGCAAGTGTTCAGGGAATGCACTGTATCACATACGAACTGCAATAACACAGCTGAAAACCCATTTGCTCTATTGAGCAATGCAAGCTTTAGCAGAAAACTAGTCAGTTGAAAGATAATTAAGCTTAGATTTATTACCAACGGACCGGTGACATGAGTAATTTCAACACTATCAGTAGGAAGTAAACCTACTGGAAAGTATTACACGTATCAGTCTCAACAAGTAACCTCCAATTCCAATCTTGCTCAGACAGTATTCACTTTGCAAAAACACAACTGAATTTCTAAATTCTTACTATTTTTACTAAACTT
>VZSC01009885.1:118930-134178 GCA_013398225.1 Steatornis caripensis
AGTCTTGAAGGTACTGCTTTCTGTCTTGTTACTGACAAGTTTTGTTATTCAAGTCTATAATAATTTACAGATGTTCAGAATTAGGCTAAGAAGAGTATCTCGGAAACTATGCACAAACTGACGTTCTTAGTTCCAGGTGTACCAGAGAGGAATTAAAAGAGCAACGAAACACCCCCACACACTAACAAAAAAAAAAAAAATCATTTTATGCTGACAGAAAGTGTTGGTTTTACTTAAAATTTGAGGCAGTAATTTCAGGATAAAATTTCTTCTTTTCCTCAAGGGACTTTCACATAAATACTCCCCAGTCCTAAACAGCTGGGTCTTTTTACCCAACGTTTCATATCCTTACTTTGCCAGTTAACTGCAAACCAAGACTTTAAAATTTCTTCTACAATTCAGTAGGATAAGAATTAAGTTAAAATCTCTACTCAAGGTCAATATTAACAAGCTTTTAAAAATCTAAACAACTCTTCAGCACAACTTTGAACTGCTATTTACACTTCATTCAAGTGTTTTGGAAAAAATAAATTCTAGAACTGCAGTAAGAACAGCAACTGATCATTACACTAAAGTACTTGTCTTAAATGTTCTCACCACCATTCCATCTTTATTTTCTCTGCTTCTAACTGCATTAAGAGCATCTGCAGCCAAAGATTCATATGAATATAGACAACTGGAGACATCAAAATGCTTGTCACACAAAAAATACTGTCCTTAGAACATATCTATATCAATAGTTTGCATTCTTACATACACCAGGGAGTATCTAACAAAATCAGGCCTCCTCTCCCAAAAGCACTTAGCCCACAACGTACTTTGCCACTGCAACACACAGTAATGCAGAGCCGTCAAAAGACTGCAGGTTCCCTGACATGTCATACTCTAAGTTAAGAAATGTTTTAGAAATAAACACTGAACTGTAGGCTTTCTGAAGTCAAATGTTTGTTTTCTGCACCATAAAATCGTAACTAGAATCTGGGATTTCTGTCTCAGACTAGTGTTTTACAGCATTACTCTTTTTAGTAAAGAGACAAAAAAATGAATTCAAACAAAAACAAGTTACCAAATAAAGCACTCCCTAAGAATGAACACTATGTAAGTGAAAACCCACAAGAGAGAAAGTTTCAGAAATATTTATTTCAACTATTAAACCAAAGACTGAAAAAACAGTGTTTAGTGTTATCAAGTTAATTTTGATCAAACCTATTTTATGACTTTCTCTCCCTATCAAGCATCTTTTCTAAAAGACTACCCAATTTTAGGGCCTTTGCTTACTGGTAGGGGGGTAGAAGCAGGCACTCTGCAATTTCTCAACACTTTACTGCTTTAAGTAATTAAACAACAACATTATGGTACCTGAATCTCCATAATTTCCTATGAGAGTTAGAAAAGTTATTATTAACCTTCAATACCCTTTCATCCTCTGCACATTTTTCCCCCTAAAATAGACCAGGCTGCAGAATCCTAAAACCTTCATTTAATTATCTCCCTATATGGGGGGGTGTGTGTGTGTGTTTATGTGTGTGTACACATACATGTGTGTATATATACTGTCTCTACAGACACACACAGGGTAAACATTCTAACCATTTAAGTTAAATAAAATTGTATTCCAGTGAAGTTTAAACACACTAAGACTTCTTTCGATTACTCCCAATAATGGAGCTACCTCAACCTTGCTTGCTTTGCTGCAACGCAAAGATTGAAAGAAGAGGTTAGGCTGGAAGAGCAAGTGTTCCATATGCGTGTGAGGATATTGGTATTTCCATACCCACCTACTTTGAAAAAAGGATTGCAGAAGAATAGCAAAACTATAAGCAAGCTCCAGAACTGTGAGACCCCTTACAAGAAGAAAAATTTGTGAGAATAAAGCTGCTAGTGGACATATTTATGAAGATCCTGATCAACACATCCAACTTCTACCTAATCGACAAAAAACAAACACGCAAACTCTCTACAGCTAAACATTTTCAAATTATTCAGACAACAACTAAAAAAATTTAAGTGGCATTGGAAAAAAAGTATTTATTTGTATCTCAACAGTTTTTATAAACACTCCTCACACACACACCCCTAACCACCAATTTTGGCTACAGTTAACAAGAGTATTTTCATCTTTTTGTAGAGATGAAATAATGAACATTGCATGGAGCAGCTTGAATGCCTCAGCAGAAATAGTATTTTAACATTATGTTTCACACTCCAAAACCTGATTATTCCCGTCAGATTAGCACACAAAAGTAAGTACAGAAACCACCCAACACAGGAAATGCATTTGAAAAGCAGAAAGAGAAGATAGCTTACAAGTTACTTTAAAATGTTACTAGTATCAAAGCAAGATCACCCTTTCACCAATTCCAGAGTTTAAATAAATAAATAAACTTGTATTTCTCTCTTACGCAATATACGTGTTAAACTACCTACAGAACAGCTTTAAGTAACAACTTTTTTTAAGCTTTAAAGCTTCCACCCTGTGTTTGAAAATACATTTAAAAAAAATTATGATCTGCAATTTTGTTAAAGACAAAAAATGTGCAAGCTTAATTGTCTGAGCATGCAACAGAAGTCAAAATCGCCCTGCAATAACACATGTCTACACATGGTAGATTATAGGTTAATGTTGAACAGTAAAACTCTGACAAGGTGGCAGGAGTCAAAGGAGGAAGTCACTTGCTCAACCTTTCAGATCACACATCTTTTATTCTTTCAAAACTCCAGTTGAAAGGTTTCTTCCCTTCTTCTTCTGTTCCAGATTAAATGAACTTTCAAGTGAAGGCAGACCAGGGATTATTAATAAACTTGCCTCCTTCCTTTTTCTTTTCAACTACATTTCTCTATATAATATAAATTTAGCTCTAAGTGATGCTCCTTGATTGTCAGCTACATGAAGACGCACCAAGAGAGTAATTTCTAAAGCTAAAAATCGATCTTCAGTATTCCTGTGGTCTACGTATGATACTACTACTTTTTGTTGCTCGTAAAATGAGTATACAAAGAGAGTCATACCCTCAAGACAGACATTACTACTTGCAAATGTTTCTTCATATTTGCTTCATATTTAAATTAACTTTTACATTAGTCAGTGGTGACCTTAATATTCTGTAACTATGAGAGCAGAGCAAATTACCAACGAAATTATATTTTGCATCACTTTGTCAGGGTAAGTAATGGGAAAATGCAAGTTCAGACATCTCCCAATGAGTCAATTAGCACTTCAGTAACTGAACAAATGCTCAAGTCCCTTCACAAACAGTAAACCAGTAAATGATGGCAATGTTGCTGAAGGTGGTGGTAGTGGGAATAACCACAGAAATCAACCCCACTTCCTTCATTATTCTTGGCCACAAACCTTCCTCACTCTTGCTGGCACAAGTGCCTGTGCCACGACCAGGAAACCTTTCTGGGTGAACATTTCCTCCACCCTAACCAGGCTAATCTCAGGAAATTGATTCACTTTCCCAATGCAGTTCTCCGCACAACCACACAAATGCCTGCACAAGCACAAACTGTGACTAGGAAGCCGTATGGAGAAAGAACGTAACCAGGCTGCATAGATAGAGTCGAGTCTCTTCTTACAGTAGTGACAGATCAGACTGTTTGTAGTTCTGTGAACTAAAATACAGACTTTCTCGTTTCTGCTGTCTGAAAAATCTCCCTGGAGAGTTTTCAATGACCTGTGCTACAGATTATTTTTCTTTTTAAACATCTCCTTTGACAGTCTCTGCCTTTCTCCACTTTTTCATTGAGCTACATGGTATCTGCTGCCTCTGGTATCTTCCTTCAACCTGTTGCCTTCACTTCTCCTCACCTTCCCCAGTCAGGGCACTTCAACTCCACTTCCACTCAATGATGTGATCTGGAAAGCGAACATTTGCTACTATACATGGCATTTTATTTAGCAATTCTCGATTACACATACAGCATGCGCAAAGTAAGATGACTTTCTTCCCAAATACTCCATTCCTCACTGCTCACACACAACACTAAGTAAATTTAGAATTTTAAGAAATATCTTTATGCAAAGCTTTGTGGTAATTTCAACACAAACTGGTGCATTGCAACTGTGCATGACAAGAACAGGAGAGGGTTTACAGCAAGGGAAGCATGACATTACATCGTACAGAATCTTTTGTGAAATCCTGCTGCCATACACAGATTTCATAATTTCCTAAAGAAAAATAAAGAACTCTTGGGGAACTCACATATGAAGAAGTCACAGATTAAAAGATAAACATCAAAAGCAAAATATATCTATCACGTAGAAGGGCATAAAGTCTTAAGAATCTATTAAATAGTCCAAACTTACTTCATCAGAAGCAGAGCGAAGACACTGGACAGCTGCCTGTTTTTTCATTTCCTCTAGTGTTAGATCAGAGCACTTTTTCTTACTCTTTCCCCATTTTTTGTAAGCTCCTTTTTCCCAGCCCAGGAAGATGTCATTCTCCTAAGATAAAAATGAAGAAATTACATTATTTAAAATATATTAATATCTCAGTACTATAGCAGAACAGGACTACAAATAACATACTGTTCAAAACAAAAACAACCTCATCCTATCTACTAAAAACTACTTTTTGCCAAATTAAAGATTAGTTTGATTACAGAAAACCTACTATTCAGAAAAGCATACGTATTTTTCACAGGACGTGGAGGCTACTCACACTTCACTGCAATATTTTCCAATTGCAAAGCATATCCATAAAAATCATTCTATGGCCAACTTATCGTTGAACATATTATTGTAATCTACACAAAACACATTAGAAAGTTCTTCTGATTTCTGAAATAATGAATGATGAAAAGCAAGTAGTTCAGAGCTAGGATCAAACTTCAGAGAAAGCTAAACAAGATAAAAGAAGAAAATGCAACGTTAGATCCAAAAACCTTCAAACTCAGTCTCACAACGAACATCATTATGACTAAAGATAGCAGTGCCTATCTTAAAATGAACCTGAACTAATTTCAGAAGAAAACTAGACGCTGGGGGGTGGAGGGGGATTGAGTTCCTATACATGTAAAAACATTTAATTCAGAAAAATTAAATCAAAGAAGAATGCTACTGTATTACATATAATCATCTGAAGATACATAGCATCCATTTTATATCGCTTTTCAGAATTTACAAAATTTATTATCAGACTTGCTTATTCTTCGCTGTCCTTCCACATACATACACAAGACTTTCTGCATTCTCATAAAAGAAATATTTTGGCTACCACAAAAATAATCTTTAACGTTTTTTAATGTATGCTGGTCTAAATCATCTTCTTCAGAGAGATCCACAACTCCCTGAAGCTTTTCAACATACCCGTTTCAACCTTCTCAACATATCTATTACTGCTTCTAATAAAACCCAGGCTAAGGCCTACCCTCATTTGAAATGCCATTGAAATGGCTGCCGTTCATGATTTTGTATGACTGAGTCCTTCAGGAAACAGTAGAGCAATTTGTTGAATTTATTTCTTAAAGTCTTATTTAATCACCAAAACTGGAGAAATGGATTTAGTTCTGAAAAACTAAAAGGTACCAGTCACTCTGTTTTTCCTTACACTTGCCCAAGATGCCAGTGGTTCATTTCAAACAAGAAATTTGAACAGGCTACTGCTCTGTTACTAGAAGAACTAAGAGCAAGAAATAATAGAAAAAATAAGAAAAATACTATTCTCAGAAAATAGGTTCAAGGGACAGTGCATATCTTTACTCTATTTTTTAAAAATAAATTTATAAATATTTTCCAAAATTGTAGTTTATATATTTCTTTATACACAACGAGGCTGCAGAGCACTCTTAACTCTTCCCAATATTCACGTGAAAGTACACAAACTGATGAGACCCACCTACCCGCCACCTGCTTCCAAAGCCTGTCCTGCTCATCCACATGGGCACAATTACAAATGAAAAGATACATACCCACTTGCAATACATTATTCAAAATAAAAATCCAGGCATACCAACAAATGTGCACTGGGTTAACTTCATTTAGTCTGCTTTTAGGTGAAAAGTTGATTAAAGCAACAACTACACTAGGAAAATGTCACCAAAACGCTATATATTATTTTGCTTTATCTATGTCAACAAAGCTTTGCTTTGTACTGGCACATTAAAGCTAACCTCTGCCAAGAGTAGCTTTACTCGTGGCGTACGTTAGCAGTCTGTCAGCACAGCAATAAGAACCTTCACGCTTACAGAAATCTATGGAGCATTTCATTCAATTCTCTACACATAATTTGAAAGATATCTGACACTTGCCTACAAACTCTGACACTTCAATTCTTAAGAATTTAATCCTTGCAAGAAATGCCTCATTTTTCAAATGGGGGAAAGGTGGCTAAATGGAATTCTGTCACAGGCACCCACCACAGAACTGTGTGCATCATGGTCTCATCCCCCCTTCCAGAATAAGCAAGTTGGTTGTGCACCCTGCAAACAACAGTTCATCTTGTAGGATGCAGTGATTGAGGAGAGCTCCGGTAGAATCTTCTCCTCCTTTCCTCCTCTTTACACAAGACACAGAAAATTTGTTTCTGAACATATGATTTTCAGTCACACCTGGCTGCCAGTGCTTCACATCACCATTTTAAGTTTTATAGGAAAAAAAACTGTTGAAAAGTTGAGGTTTTGGTATTTTTTTCTAGACAAACTAGTTTTTTAGCCTCAGATTTTACAAGATTACCAAACACCACGGATTACAGCTATTCCACATAAAATTTTGAAGTTTTAAATCCTCATGTAACTACAATATTTATCAGCACTAGATATGTATTTGATATAGCCTGAATATATTGAGGACCTTGCACTTTCTGCACACAAATCAAACACCACACTCACAAAACACTACAGAACAATGAAGAAATAAAAGAAACCTTACATGTAATCCTTGTGTTATAATCTATCAGAATCACTCTGAAATAATTACAGGGGACAAAAAAAAAAAAACCATTACAGTAGAACGGCTAAGAAACAAGAAGGTATCATCTACCCTAGAGAGCAATTTTGTAGAACTTGGTGTGACACACAAACCAAGTGGAATTCTGCTTTTATGAGGACTAAATTGAAAAAAAAAAAAAAAAAGACAATCCAGTAGTTTCAAATCACTTGAATTAATCTCTTGCTTTTCTTCCCACTTTATATTTCTTCTTTGTCTCCAGTGGTCAGAAAGCCAATTAGCAGGTTTACTCCCATAGACTGGAAAACATTAAGTCCATGACAAACAGGAAAGAAAGCAATTCAAGAAAACATTCTGTATGCACAAAGGCAAGTAAACTGGTTACTTCACATGGAAAGAATCACTAAGCACTTTTGTTCTGTTCACCCACTAGAAGCCTTCATTTACCTTTGTTTCCTAACAGAACTAGAGATCATATGATAATGCTTGTTTTAATGCGAGAGCTCTACCATAACTTTGATTTTTCACAACTCTGTTCAGTGGTCACTGAACATTTCATAAAAGTAATGCCACTCCTGTGCATACGCACAGAAGAAAAAACAAAATTTGGCTTACAAAATTCTAATATTTAAAATAAACTACTACTACGTAAATTTTTAAGGGACAACCACCCAGTATTAAATAAATATCAACAGGAAGCCAAGGTCATCTGGATATTGGAAAAATCCAAGTTTTAATATCTAAACTGCTATTTAAACATCTGTTCTTCAGAGTCCCACTGTATCTATCTACTACATAACTAGATAATTTCATATTAGAGATTTTTAACTGTAAAGACACTGAAAGTGCAAAGTTTCATGATGATAATAAATTAAGACCCGTAGATGTGGCTAAAGAAATGTTGGTGAAGTATCTGTAGTCTTTATACTAATGTTGCCTCAAGAAATCCAGTATCTGGAGTGCTTAATTCAATCCTGAATTAATAATACACAGGTGCAAACTTTAGAGAGATTTCTAAATTGTTTCTCCAGCACAACTATGCAAAAGGAGCAACTCCACCACTTCCCTCCACACTACCAAGAAACTGGAGAAGCGAAAGAAAAGCAAGTTTGGTAGTGATTCTTCTTACTTTCGTTTGTTATAAAGATAACAGAGAAAAATCTGCTATCAGTAACAGAACAAACGTGACACCTCGTGACAAGACTGAAAGAAAATTATTTTGAAACTCATAGTCTACATAGGAAAACCAGTGTTAAAACATACTTCAAGAATCTTGCAGGAACTACCCATATTTCATAAATGCTGGAGTCAAGTTCACGGATGCAGAAACACTAGATGACTCAGGGCCCCAGTTTCTATTCAGGTAAGCAAACAGGCTTAAATTTGTCTTATCAGCAGAACACAGAGGAAAGTAATCAGATTTAATAACCTGATCAACAAATTCCCCAAATAGGGCAATGAAATCAGCAGAAAAACATGTTTTAAAAAATCAGATTTTTTTTTTCTTAAAGGAATTTCAGGGAAACTGATTCCCTAAGATCCTCGCTGTGTAAATGCACTACAGATTGAATTAGATACACACTAAGATGATGAACAAATATACCATATATTAAGTTTTCAGATAATGTATCGAACAGCCATAATTAACTATGTGGTCGACATTCCTTTTTTGAAATACATACAAGAGACTTTAGGGCAAGAATTCGTGAAAGAAGATTCTGGATCAGAGAATTCTGAAGAAGTCCTCTTTTTTGAGCATTGTAATTTCAGTACAAACCAGTTGTTACTCAAGCACGTTACCAGCGTGGCATTTCTTGGTCTCGTAAAAGTTATCGCTGGCCAGCCAAAACGTGATACCAGCAAAATAAGTAACCCAAACATCCAGACAAGATCAACTAATGTGAAAAGAATTCCCAAAATTGTTAAGGTATGCAAGCAGAGTCTTGCAAGATTGACAAAGATATGTGAACAATTTTTCCTTTTTATAATTCTCAGTTAACAGATTAAGAGATATCTCCAAGGAAGGGCAAAAAAATTAACCTTTTTTTTTTTTTAAAGGGACAAGCATTTGCCAAAGACTCAGTAGAACAGTCGATGGGTATTTTTGCCATGAATAGTTCTATGTCGACTGAATGGCTGGTGAGTTCCTGTCCGGTGCAGTACATCATGATCAAGTTTTGTTTGCTTGTTCCAAACTGGGGCATTAGTCTGCAGACTCCTCTACCAAGCTGTAGGAGAAATGTTTCTTACAAAACTTGTGTTTAAAGATGCTCAAATGCAATTAAAACATATCATCAAATTACTGGATAGGTCAAAGGCAGAAAGACTGAGTACTCATACGGACAGAGCGAATGGCAAATGCATATGCTGTTGTTCCTTAGAAAGAAGCTCAAAACCAGGAAAAGATAGATCACCCGAAACAACTGCTATACCGAAGTCACAGACTGTACAAGACACTTCAAACCCCAAAATGTTTTGATAGAACTACAGAATTTGCAGATCTTTACCGTGCTTGAGACAGAATAGTCTCAACTCAAGCCTGCAGCATTGTCCAAAGGCACTCACATTCTCTCTCTCCACAAACACACCCAAAATAATTCCTGAATATCAACATACAGCCCACAAAATTTTCTGCTAAACTCTATCATCAATATATCTTAAATTAGTGACAGCTATCAAGGTTTGACTGAATAAATGAAAACAAAAACTATATCATCTGACGAAATGAAAACCCAGCAGTCCTGGTCTCTTCTGGCAAGAACATTTTGTACAGCACTGATGTTTAATTAAATCCAATGTTCGTGTAGACAGGTATGAACCACTGTGCACTGCAACAAAGCTTCTCCAAAAACTTCAAAGAACTCCAAAGATCAACTCCTAAGATGCTTGGATAGGCAGGAAATGGAAGGCAACAGCCATAAATTATATCCAAAATGGAACAGGTACTCACTGCCTCTAGGAGCATCTCATAACACAGAATTTGGGGAGAACCCAACAGATCACACATACTTCACCTCTAAGATATTCAAGAAGCAGACTGTATAAATATCTTTAGTGATCTTCCCTGAAAAACTACTTGTCCTAAACTGAGATTTAAGGAAAAATTCTCAAAGATTGCTTAGAGCCACAGAGACATATACCTTTTCATAATGACTTTTGTTTAAGAGCCATTGCATCTCATTATAATTAACGAGGTCTAATGGGCCAGGATCTGCTCAAGACATTCCTCACAGGATGCCTCATACGGAGACAAAGATAATGAGATAATACAGATGGCAAGACAATTCAGAAGACAACACAAGAACAGTAGCACAAGCTCATCTTACATTCTCCCGAAGACATGCAACAAGAGGTTCAGCAGACAAACAGCAGGTAAGAGAGCAGCCCAAGTCATCTCCATGTCAAAAGCCATGTTACCACAGAATGGAGAAGACTGGAAAACATTCTTTAGTGTTAGATAATTACTCCAAATCTAGGCAGTACCAGAGAAAAAATTCACCTTATACTTCCTGAAAAGCCAAAGAACCACCTAGCCACTGCGGTCACCTCTTTCCTGGTTACTGTAACATTACAATCCTATGCAGTTGGATTGTAACAGAACAGCTGTTAATATATCAGACCACATCACACATTGCTATGACTTCAAAGTCCTCAAGGCATTCAGGACCGATGATTTCACTACTTGCAGGCAGGGAAGAACTTTATCTATCAAAACCCATCAATCCGAGTAGAAAATCCTGTAATCTGAGTTTCTGTCAATTATAAACTCTTGCTTATAATCCTACCAACTTGAAAGGGCAGTCTATGTGTTGTTCACTAATTAGGAGGTACTCTAGGCTGAAACCAAGCAGAAGAAATTTGATCACACCCACTCCCAAGAGCGAGAGAATATGCAAATGCTGCATCTGTTGAAATCCTATGTTTGTTGAGCAGGGTGCCTTTAGAGTTTTCCCATTAAAGTAAAAGCAGAAAAGAAGAAAATTTAGCAACGCTATAGCTACAGCAATAAAGACATCATTTTACTTGCACGTGTTACCTACATGGCAGAAAAGAAAGCCAAAAATTCAACAGAAACTGCCACTACAGAGTCCAAATATCTGAAAGGGAGACGTTGTGACTGAGCAGTTATTTCCCAGCATTTATGGTTGCTCTCTTGGGCTTGGGAATAACATTGTGTGGCAAGCATCACAGACCACTGTAGTAATCCGATTTCAGAGAATATAGGCAGTGCACGTCTATGCAACGGTCTACTGTACAAAGCACACCAAGGAGTTATCTCAGCCCCAGAATCTGAAACAGTACAATTATACCAGCACAGAGATGGCTGCAAATAAATCCCGATTCTTCAGAGGACTAACCAGCCTGGCAATTGAGCTTGTGTCTCTGCTGTGCATTACGTAACCCTTTGTGAGAATACATTAGTAGTTATAACTTAACAGTAAAGAAGTGGTTCTGTTATCCTTTTTGCATGACTGAGAGATACACCATAAGTAAGCATTAGACGCTACTTAGTCACAAAAAGGTCATATATTACTGTTTTAACAGACAGCTTTGATTACTCAGAGTAGAAGCTAATGATAATATTTTAACTGTATTACACTGATGTGCCTACTTCAGTACGATAGCACGTAAGTTAGGCACCACAGAGCCTAACTGGGCGTTTCACATATTGGAACAGACATGTTTGCAAAGGAACCAGCATCTCAACATGATCACTCACACTGGTATGAAGGCAGAAGACAGTCTGAAAGAAACATTTCTCAGTTAACCACAATCCTTGAGAGCAAATGCTTTTCTTTTGCACTAACATATCAGCTGAAGCTGACTACCCTGAAACCGTACAGTTTGCACAAATACAAAGACCTTGAGAGTTTACTGCTGAGCTCCAATCCCGGCCACTGCAATTCCTACCCCTAAAAGGGAATGGAGAACGCACGATACTCCAAATCTACCCCACATCTAACAGTCACCAAGACAGAAATATAGAATACAGCAGTTGTAATTAACAACTCAAATGCCAACTAAAAATTAATAAATTTCCACAAAAGAAGAAAAAAAGAAGAGTAAGTCTCAGAGAGAGACTGCACCACTACAAACTTGAGTTGCATTGGTCAGAACTGTTACATGAGCTTTGGTTGGAAGCTCTTGTACTGACAGCACTTCCAAAGGAACCCAACTGAAACGACTTCAGCACCTACAGGTGCTTTCATAGGACACAGCCCATTATTGCACTGGGGGAACCACAAGTCTGCTCCAAGACCAAAAACAAGAGGCCCTACCCTGCTGCACACACAGCAGTTCAGAGAGGTTATCTGGGAGTTTTCCGAGTCACATGCCTTTACAGCAAAGCCATTTCAGTCATCTTCCACTGGTTAACTGAAGACGAATCCACATCCCCACATTTTTTCTCACCAAGTTTTAATATTGTATACAAAAGATTTGTTTTCCAAAGTTTAAATATGACAGTGTGAGTTACTCAGCTGGTCACTCTGCTCAGGGAGGGGAGGGGAGCACAGCTAAGTTTTCCTCTATACATTTTTTTATTTAGTTGTCTCAGTTTTAAGAAAAGTTAAACTATTTTCTATTAATAAATAAGCGTTACGAGCATATCGGCTAGAGGATAAAGTACCATTTCCTAAATATAATAAATGTGCTCTTTCTTCAGTTTCATGTTTACGTATGAGAAAAAGAGGGGGTTTATTCCCAACCCTGCAAACATGTACACATTTGAATACTTTCAGGACTTCAAATTAATCATATAAAAAAAGTACAGGCAAAAGTCTTGGTCTTAGAGTTCCCTTGCCTACCTAACTATTCTTTTCTTCATACACAAATTGTCATAACTTGAATTCTACATACTTACTTTGGGTAATGATTAAAAAAGGTAAAAAAAATTGTTCCTTCAGGAATATCGCACAGCTTAATAAGCAGTAACACAAACACAAACTAAACTGAAAATGTTCTGCATTCAAGGAATTTACTTCTACATGTTGCTGGTGAACTTTGAAACTTAATGACACGTGCACAGCCGTCACACAGCATTACGCTGCTATAACTAACTACACTCCACCTATTTTAGTGCACTAAAAAAAATGGGTTTGAATGACCTACAGTTATTTCACAGAAATGATAAAAGAGCAGTTGCAATTATACTAGAACTTGCACTGTCATCTTTCGCTAAATAGCCATACCAGCCAGATTGGCATTTAATACTGGTTTAATATAGTACAGGAGACCAAACCCTCATTTCTCCTCCTATCTTTAGGAGGAAAAATGCAAGACAATTTAGGTTACAGATGAGATTTTCACTTCAAAAACACAACAAAACACATCCTCTTCCCCCTAAAATATACATGTGAAAAACTAAATATCCATTACTAGATTATAAATCTAGACATCAGGTCCCTCTGCTGGGTTAACATGGGATGGCAGGGATAACAAACACCCCACGTTTGGATCTTGGAACCTAGCAGGTGCATCACAAGTGCTGTCAGCAAAGCGTCCTGTGTCACCAGCGCACACTATCCAAACGCAGAAGAGTTGGCAGTGATATCTCCATCCCAGTTCAGAGTGAGAGGCTAAGAGCATTTACGGAGATAAACCCACAGACCTAAAATTTATCAGGACTGGGGTCTCTCTTCCACCGCTCTGTTCTTAATATAAAAAAGAAAACTGTATTTTGGACTTTAAATACATATGTACTAATGATGGAAAAGCAAGAATAAAAACTATGATCAGAGAGTCAGCAGAAGTGTAACTATAATTCTAAAGACTTTCTCTATCCCTCCATGTAAAAGATTACCTGATTGGAGCTATTTCAAATTAGTCTACAAATAATTCGGCTTCCAGAATGAAACCCTTCCTCTTATAAACTGGAAAATCAAAAGGAAAAATCTCTTGCTGGTCACAGAAGAACATAGTTTGCAGTATAACAGCTACTTAATTCTGAGAGTTAGGAAAATATTATCTTTTCAAAAAAAACTTTTTTAGGATTTTTACTTTTGAGGGTCAGAAAAAAAATGTCAACTTCCAAAAATTAGTTTAAAGAAGTAGATCAAAAGCAACAGAAGACACTTGATATGGAAAGTATGCATAACAAATGCATTTAGACCCTCATGCTGCACGACCAAAGGCTTACAAATAAAGCCTTTATCTCACATTGCATCTAGCTGTTGGGTTTGTTTGTTTGATTGTTTTTTTAATAAAGGCTCCATCCCTTCAAAAGGGCAGGCAAAAAACCATGAACTTGCTGTATTTGGAAACAGCTATGCTTACAAATAGTATATAAAAGACACAACACAGAACACTGCTTTTAATACTGTACAAATAAAGATCAATGAAATAATGTTTCACACAAAACATATTTTAAGGCAATGCCTTCCGCTTCACACAGATTACGGTATCTTAATGCAATATTTACTGTATCACAAACTGGTTTGAGAACATGTGTATCTACAAATACACTTTTACTTAGCATTTAAATAACAATCAGAAATTCTAGTTGGTTTAACATTAGGAACATAACATAAGAGCAAGGCATTCTGATTAAAAATCAATTTAGTCTGAAGACAAAAGGCTGTCTCACAATCTTCAGATGTCCCTCAACAGCAGTTCTATGGGTCCCCATAGGTTAAAGATTTGTCAGCAATTTCATGGGGTTTTCCTCCTTAATTTATCCTTTATTCCAAAATTAGAAAAAACAGTAATAAAATGCAAATTATGAAAGCATAGATACTTAACAGAAACATTTTGCACTTCAGTTATCATCATGCAGTCTTTAAATCCATACCAATTTTATGAGGTTTACCTTAACAGACCAAAAGCATCTATAAGGTCATCTGCCTCAGAACAAAGTACCAGTGGTTTCCAAACATTCTGAACAGAGCCCACTGACAGTCCTCAAATCTTAAAAAACTAAACAACATAAAAAACCTCTAATACACCTAAATAATGAATAGAATATGTTCTATAACACGGTTCAATAGATTCCTTTAGTAATTTTGACCACATCGATGCCTAATTTATTATAAATCAATTTGAGAATCATGTTCTCTAGAAAGCTTGTAAGCAAGAAACATCTTCGTTTCTAGAAAAAAAAAAGGCAGATGTACCACTGAAGCCCCTACTTGTCTTCTGATACAAAGAACTTAAACTAACTAGCCACAAAACCCCAAAACTTTTTCTATTAACATCCTGCTGCATCACAGTAATCAAGGAAAACGTGCAAACCCAATTCATATTGTCTTTGTATTCTCTCCTTCCTCAGTCAACGCTCAGGAAAAATCCCAAAGAGCCTCTCCTCCCTTCTGCCCTCTTAAACCTTCCCACTAGCAGTATTATTACTGGGGAAAAAAAAAGG
>VZSC01009885.1:134549-157195 GCA_013398225.1 Steatornis caripensis
AGCGAGGGAAATTAAAAAAAAATAAGCGTGTACACCAAGAATGAAGGACTGCTTAAGAACTTTTACATCTCAAGCTTTTAGACTCATTTCCAAAAGTAGCAAGTAAGGTTTGAATAAGAATTGTGCTATAAATGCCAACGATAATTAAGTTAACTTCAGTATCTTTTTTAAAAAAATTCAATTATTTAGGAGCGGTAACAGTAACTCTTGATAGGTATGTATAACCTGTATAACCGTAGCAGCTCTGGAAGATCTCAGTACCAATTTGCCATAAACAAGATTCTCTTCTTGAAAGCTCTCCAGTACTTTGGAACACAGCTGGGCAAAACATACCTGCTTATCAATTTTCCCAATATTAGAATAGATATTTCAGTTCACACCCAGAAGTCAGAATAAAAACTGCAAGCATTCTGGTAAAATTTGGTGACAGTGTACTAGGGTGTTACTTTCATCTATGTTTTCTGCACTGTGCCTCCCTCCACAGCCCCACACATCAGTACTTGCAAAAAGGTCCTATCAACTCTCTGAAAACTCATGACTTACTGATCTATCATTTTGCAATAATGAGCCTGCGTCCATATAATGATACCCAACAGAGACCACTCTAACTGGGCAAGGCAATGGAATTCACAGTTAGAATAAAAACAAAACAAAAAACCCAATACCAAAAAACAGACTCGTGCACAAAAAAAACAAAGAAAAAAAAACCAACCCCAAACCCTTAAAACATTTTCTCTTCTATCCAAATATCAAACTACCTCACCATACAGAGACAGAGAGGTCAAGTGACCAAAGCTACAGAAGTCTGCATCAGAATCAAGACCAGAAACCACTTGTTATATATTAATAACAAACCAGAAAGGAACATCTTGCTTATTGTCAAAAATAACCCCGAAGACCTAGTCAATCAAGACTCACGTATTATTTTGAAATACTTATTTTAAATGTAAAAAGAAGTGAGTGATAACACAGTAACACTGATATCTTAAATAGCTGGGGATGCCTAGTAAGGTTGGGTATGTTTTTCATTCATTTTTTATTTCAGATCTTTCTGTACTTACCTGAGAGAACCTCAGTCCAGGACTTCCCAGTTCCATTTCCCTGCAACAGTTGATGACACCAGAACACTATGAAGAAAGCATGGAAGGGGGCTCCCTGAAGTGACTAAAACAGTGCTAATGATGTCATCCACATTCTGAGGTGGAAAGATTTTAATGACCATCTTAACTTCAGTTTGCAACATTTCTAATGAAGATTATTTATCCATACGCAGTATCCATAAGATTAAGCCTTCCTAAATCTGTTCTCTTCACCAACCCCACCCCCAAAAAACCTCACTGCAATGGATTGTTCATATGTGTGATCCCATCTTGGGTGTTCAGAGATCACATATTCCTTTCAATCTGCTCAAAACTGAAGTCATTACTATATTATTAGGAAGATGCGATGGCTAATCACTCCCCACACAAACAAGAGTTCTAGAAGCAAAGAATCACAGAACAGCCCAAGTTGGAAGGGACCTCAAAAGATCATCTGATCCACCCTTTTGAGGGAAAAGGAGCCTAGATAAGATTATCTAGCACCCTGTCCTACTGCATCTTGAAAACCTCCAGCAGTGGGGACTCTCTCATGTTCCTGAGGAGGTTGTTCCAGTGAATGATTGTTCTCACTAAAACAAACAAACAAAATTTCTCTCTCATATCAAGACGAAACTTCATCCAGCGCAACTTGTACCCATTGCCCCTTGTCTTCTCCATGTGGCTCCTTGTGAAGAGAGCACCTCCGTCCTCTTTGTACCTGTCCTCTAAAATGGGGAGAAATCATTGCAGTAAACCCACTATTGAGAGCAGTTCTCTCCCTGGAAATTCTGTCACCTTTCTCAAGAATTAAAGGAGTCGTATGGGAGAAAAGTTCCCGAGATGACAGGAACCAACTCTTCCACAGGAATTAATCTGAAGTAAAAGAGCTCAGCAACTCTCAAGTATTTTAGTCCTAAATTATTTCTCATTTATATGTTTCATAGCTGCACTCTTCCCTGGTTTCTATTTGCAAACACCACTAGTATTTTTTCCCCCTTTGTCCTAAATGTTGCACGTATCACCAAAATTGGATTGAAACTGTTTATATACAAACATATGCTTTAGAGTACAGATTTTCTTGTTCCTGAATAACTTAACTAAACCAAAATTGATTTTAAAATGCTAGGTCATACAAATAACCAGTAGGCAATAAGTAAAATAAAAATAAATTCAAGATGTCTTCAATTCTCCATACAAGAAATTTGTATTTGCAGTCTTTAACGACTAAGCTATTTCAGAAAGGAATTAGGTAGGTTTCACGACACATGTATCCAATCATTATTACAGAGTATCATCCCAAAACTAAACTGATAGTAAGTCTCAAAAATTAGAAAATGGTTATTTGAAGTGGAGGAAACACATGCAATAAAAGTATGTTATAAGTAGGATGAAATTGGAGGAGGTGGAAAAGAAACTTCCAGCTTCTTCAAATCTCGATGTCGTTCAGAAGATACCCTGTACATTTGTACTACATTTGTACCACAGCACCCCACTCAGCAACACAGGTTTCGGCCACCCTGTCAGCATGTGGTATTCGTCCCTCTTTGGCTCATTAGGTTCAGATAATAAACTTGGAAAAAGAACAAACACATTCCTCCACTTTTAAACCCACAAAGCACCCAGTTAAGGTATCAAAATGAGAAATAAACTGAATGAGGTTTTCATAATACAGTTACTCTGCTTCTTGCAAAGCTTGATAAAAATAAAACAATTTTGGGCACTTCAGTAATTTCAAATTATCACAGCAGTGACTTCACAGTTATGACTGTGCTCTAAAATGGACTGAAAAGAAACAAGTCTTCATTTTCCCCCAAGGCCACAGCGCTATCTGTAACACTCCCCCAAGTCTGGTGTGGTTTCACTTAGTTTCTTTTTTCTGTCCTTGCCCCACACCCTCCTTTCAAACAGGTTTTGGAACTTCATTCTGTCCCCTTCTAAAATACAGCTATTCATTTCTCACCAAAACCTAAGTAAATTCACTGTTAAAGTACATTCTAAAGAATGCCTACAGTGGATTTTTAAATTATTATGATTAATAATAAAGTTGTTCCTAGTGACTTCCAGTGCTGCCAGATAAACTTTTGAATAAAAATTACTTTTGCACATGAAGTTTTCTGTTTTGCACAATGGAAGCTTGAAGGCTTTTATGGACAGTAATGGTTGCCAAGAGTTCAGCAACTGGCAGCATCCGACATGGTATTTTTTCTGCTTCAGCTACATTTACTTTATTCCACAACACCCTGCCCTGCTCTTGCTGGGTATGTAAAAAGAAACTAGAAACTAGAAAACAACGAAAGTTCTGAAGCAGGTAGGTAGCAACGTATAACGTATAAGCAAAACAACAGCAACAAAAACGAACTCGTAATTAAGCCATCAAGTAAGAGGTGTTTGCTTTGCTTCCTTCCTACTGTAATCACAGCCACCTCATAAGACGAAGTCTATACTCAACAGCATTCTCACCCCTTCTTGAAAACACAAGAACTCCCCCGAGTCCTGTATCCAGAAACCTCCACTATTAAAAGTAATTTGATATAGGTTGATAATGCAGAGAAATTAAAAAAAAGGGGAAAAACAAAAAAAGGGTGAAATCAGGACAGAAAAGTATGTTCTGGGGACATATAAAATCCACAGCAATAAAGGCACAAGGAAACAGGAATGGAGTTGTGTCTATGTGATACACAGCTTCACTTTTCTTGCCCTGCCCTTTCTGAGTTACAGCCATCCATGTACAGAGATTCTCTGTTCCACAACTGTTTTCCATGCCTTTTATCAGAATTCAGTATGAACATTCCCTTAGAAGAGATGAATAATGTGCAACAATGTATCTTAAATACTTGACTACTAAAAAAAAGTGGGGTTTTTGTATTCTTTACTGAATATAGCACAAGATGAAATCCATGAGAAGTGATGGGGAGTCTACAAACTACTGTGAAGCAGGCCAGCTTGACACACAGTTTACAAGAATTGCATTAGTTTACTAACGTTCCAAATTAAATTAACCTTACAATCACAAGTACTGAAGGTCTGCATTTATGATACAGAACATTCCGGTGTTAATAATTCTTATATCAATTGTAGCAATGTGAAAATCTTGTTTAATGTAATTGCTCATACATCAAACTAACCACATTCATCTCACTTTACCCATCAAATTTGATTCCCGTGTGGTTTATACCTCCCTTCCACCCATACACTGAAAGACAATCCCCCCTTCCCCGTCTGAGCCATACCCATGTATAATACACAAAACATAACTGATACAAAAACTCACTTTCACTGGACAACATCTAAAATATGTAAATACCTGTTCCTGCAGGTCGTAGTCATAGCTATCATGCAGCAGAAGACTGAGGACATACCGAGTATAAATCATGGCATCAATGCCACACTTCTCTAGCTCTTGTCCCAGCCAGGTCTGCACTGGACCCAAAGCATGTAGCAGAGACATTTCAGAAACAGATACAGGGCCTGGATAAGAGCTTGAGGAGCTTTGAGATGGCAAACCATCCACAACAACTGTACAGATAGGGCGCATGAATCTAGGTGGTTGGCATCCTTATAACGTGAAGCATTTTCTGTAGTTGATATTCCGTCGGTATCTGGAGGTGATTTTCACTCCAGTAAATAGGAGAGAGGCTTGACTTCTAGGACAATCATTTATATTTCCTGGCAGTTAGCAGTCTAGAGACGAACATCACTCTTCAGGCATGACCAGTGAATAAACTAAATCCTAATAGCAAACACATATGTAGATGTGTTTTTCTACCTTAATTTCACATTGAGGCCAGATGCAAGTCCCCAGCAGGACCTATAAAGAGGAAAAAATGATAAGTTGTGATAATATGTATCCATACATGAATAATAGTAAACAGTGAAAAAAACACCTGATGTAGAAAGCAGTCATTCACACCCTGCTTAATCCACATATACAGCACACCTATTCAGTGCCATTTTGAAAAGTAACAAGAATTATTTCAAGTTTAAAGATGACTTTTAGAAAAGATACTTTTTAATGCAGGAAGATTCTTTCATCAAAGACTTCACAACTAATCCGCTGATGGAAATATATGTTTGACCTAGCTTTATGGGAAAGTTGAGATTTTATTACTTTCACTATCAGCTGAAATAATCCCACTTTGATTAAAAAACCCCACCCCAATCTATGTTAGTTTGCATAAAGATTGACTGTATATTTTGCATCACTAAAAGACAACATAATCCTACTGTTTTGCAGTGATTTCCGTTTCTGTACTATAAAAAAATTGTCATGTTTATAAACGCTGAATTTATGAAATTCGTCTGGCCAGGAGTTTCACAAATCCTACTGCTAAATACTTGCTATCTTCAAGCTTGGAGGTTTAGGGTTTGTTTTTTTTTAGTTTCGGTATTTGCCTTGCCTCAGGACAGCAAAGCATTTTATCATCCAAAATCTTTCCTCATAAAAATACAAATCTCTGGAACAACTTAAAAAAATGAGCAGAACATAATTTATCAGTACCAGAATTAACATTTAACCCTCTCTACAGAAAGCATACACCAGTCTTACCTGAGATCTTACACTCTAAACCATACTCCAAAATAGACAAACCACCCTAAGACTTTTACCAGCCACAATCCAAAATCAGTCTTGTAAGTAAGGGGCAGAAGGTGCAAGCACCACACACACAGGCATTCTGCCCTCTAACCCAGAAGTCAGTCTTGGACTGGTCTTGGACCAGTCTGCCAATCACCCACATGCCAATCTGGCATTTGTACAGGGCGTCTCTCTCCTCTCCAGCTTCTCAGAAGGAGAAAACAAAGCTCAAATCCTAGCAAGAAATATCCCTTCACTGAAAGGAAATAAAGACTACAGGATCTAAGCAAAATCTACTATTTTGTTTCCATCCCACTGCAAGATGACCAATACATCAAAACAGACAGCACCTAAAATAATTAACTAAACTGTGTGCAGCATTTCACGAGGGCAGCATGCGTTTTGTACCCAAACAAAATTAAAAGATGACCCTACAGTTGATGCCTATGTTCACACAACAGGACACTGTAGTTTTCAGGAGCTTTCTTTGCATCACCACCCAGGTACAACTGTGTATTCCAGATCTTTACTGTGTCAATTGTGACATCATCAAAAAGAAACCCATTATATTCAGTTGCTACAGCTGACAAAACCCTACGCTATGCTAAAGCTGCCATACTTCTCTGGTGGTGATGTTCATTTTGAGAAAGTAGGTAACGCAAGAGTATTCAGTCTTTGTTAGTAACTTGTGTCAGTCAGAATCTCATAAGCAAGCACAAATAACAGTAGGTAGAAACACCTGCGAAGGGCCTGGAGGTTACTGTTTTATCACATAATTAGAGAACAGACAGTATGTGATCAAGATACTCCAAATCAAGAGACACAAGTCCATACTCTTAGAGCAGACCATATTCTCTTAATTTTTGAAAAACAACATTCCACTCAAACATGTATTTCATCCTTCTCCTGTTGGTACTCCACATCACAGCATGTGACGAACAGTCTCCCCAAGTCAATGCCACAATCCCAGTCAACACCCCATACCCCATGTTTCAAAGACTGGGAAAACTGACACTCCTGATCGGTCTTTTTTGAGACATGGAGCAGAACTACCTGAATGTTGAGGAAATCAACAACTTTTTGACAGAGTTGACAGACCTTCCACAGGAAAAAGGAATCATGAAAGAGTGGACAGGGAAGAAAATCGGGGGGAGGGGCGAGAAAGTGACTGAACAAGAACTTCATTTATTCTAATTCAGCAGTTCTCCCATCCAGTCATACTCATTCCTTTTACAAAGTGTCCAGAGGATTCAGAGGGACAGCAAATGCACGCTCCAAGTAGACTTTGGTTTGCAAAGATACCATTAAAAACAGCAAAGAGCGGCAGAACGGAGAGGGCTTGGTTAAGGTGATCACATTTTTCATTGAAGGTTTTGAGTATCCAATACAGCAAAGCAATGGGCTACCGGAAATTGAGTTACTTCAATCAAAACTGACTGTTATCAGTGGACAACACAAGAGCTATAGATGTCACCTACCCAGAGTTCTGTAGCGCCTTTGACATGGTCCCACACATCCTTGCTGCTAAATTGGAGAGATAAGGATTTGATGGATGGACTGTTTGGTGGATAAGGAATTGGCTGGATAGCAGCGTCCAAAGAGTTATAGTCAACAACTCAACGTCCAAGTGGAAACTAGTAACGAGTGGTGTCCCTCTAAGGTTGTACTGGGACCAATACTATTTCATATCTTCATACACAACATAGTGGGATTGAGAGCACCCTCAGCAACTTCGCAAGTGACACCCGGCTGAGCAGTGCAATTCATTTGTTTGAGGAAAGCGAAGCCATCCAGAGGGACCTTGACAGGCTTGAGGAGTGGGCCCATGTGAACCTCATTAAGTTCAACCAGGCCAAGTGCAAGGTCCTGCAGCTGCGTCAGGGCAATCCCCAGTACCAGTTCAGAGATGCCAGTACAAATCAGAGAATAAATGGATTGAGAGCAGCCTGGCAGAGAAAGACTTGGGGATACTTGTAGATGAAAAGCTGGATATGAGCCAGAGCTTGCAGCCCAGAAAGCCAACCATATCCTGGGTTGCATAAAAAGAAGAGTGGCCAGCAGGTCAAGGGAGCAGATTCTCCCCTCTACTCTGCTCTCCTGAGAGCCTATCTGGAGTATTGCATCCAGCTCTGGGGTCCCCAGTACAAGAAAGACATGGACCTGTTAGAGCAGATCCAGAGGAGGGCCATGAAAATCAGAGGGATGGAACACCTCTCCTATGAAGAAAGGTTAAGAGAGCTGGGGTTGTTCAGCCTGGACAACAGAAGGGTCTGGGGATAGTAAGATAGCAGCCTTTCCATACTTAAAGGGGGCTTATAAGAAAATTGGCGACACACTTTTTATGAGGGCCTGTAGTAAAAGAACAAGGGGTAATGGTTTTAAACTGAAGAAGGGTGGATTTAGATTGCACATAAGGAAGACATTTTTTACTACGAGTGTAGTGAGACACTACAACAAGTTGTCCAGAGAAGTTGTGGATTACCTATTTGAAGTGCTCAAGGTCAAGCTGGACAGGGCTTTGAGCAACCTGATCTAGTGAAAGATTTCCCTGTCCACAGTCAGGGAGTTGGACTAAATGATCTTCGAAGGTTCCTTCTAACCTCAATCATTCTATGATACAGCAAAGCAAAAGGTTTCTGCATACCGAGTCACTTCACTCAAAACTTACTTAGCCATACAGTTTAGATGCTTAGCACCTAGTAATGACTGAGTTCATGCTTCAGCTTTTCGCTGAATTAAGTGATAATGTGGCCTCTCTTTTTCTATCTTAACACTTATTTTCATGAGGCATTTGAGAAATTAAGTTCTTCAGATCTAGCCTGACAAAATGCGATTTACTTTGGCTGACCAGTTCAAAGTGTGTCCTGCTTTTTTTAGATGGGGAGGAGAGGGGAGAGACAGGTCATCACAGGAATTAAGAAATGAGACAACAAAATCTCTACAATGTTCAAACATTATAGTCTTTTTCGACTATAATATTCAATTACCTATTTTAACATTTTATGTTACAAAATACATACATGATACAAAAACTGGAAATGTGGACAAAATTCTGAAATAATATTTGACAGTTCTCATTTTACAACTATCTCAAGTACTTTGTTTTACTTAAACATATTTCCATTATGGTTTAGACTTAACAAAATTTCATGCAAACTGAGTATTTTCCCAGTTCTGGAGAGAGGCTTTCCATATCAAATTAATACAAGTCACTCAAAGAGTGAACATTTCTGCTAATAGATATGAAGCTCAATTTTAGAGGCAACATTTTCTAACAGATAAGTTACCCTTTTTAATCTTTTTCAGTCTTTTTAAAAATAACTTTCTCCATCCTCACAACGACCATGGCTAATCTGAACACAGAGACTACAATACAACCTAAGTAATTAGTGCCAGGCTAGTTATTTTAACTACCGAGTTGGAAAGAATTCTCCATTTCCAGCTATAAACTACAATGGAGGGACATGTCTTATAATGAGAATTACCAAATGAAAATTTACACATCTCTATCAATAGTTTGTGAAAACTACTGATCACTTACAAATCCTAAAGTCAAAAATGTATGATGAAATAGTTTCAAAAGAATTTCTACTTACTCCACCGCCTAGTCGAATTTTTCCTTCTAAGTAACTTTCAGTTTTTGTAATACTAATCAATGTCCTTAACAAGGCCACTGTTAGATAAGATGTCAACAGTTTAACAACTATAGGCACAAAAGCCAATTTATGAAGTGTCTTGTAAAGCAATGAGAATACAATATTGTGTAAACACTCAGATTTTACAGCTTACAACTATCTTAGAATAGACACTTTTTCTCAAAATTCTACTCTGATAGTCACTAAACATTCTTTTGACCTAAAATAGACAGTAGAAAACAATAACTGAGTTTTAGCCTCCTGAAATCCAGTTATAGAAAAGCAGTAACTTTAAATAATCTATAGCAAGAACCAGGAAGGCGGATCAATGCTACAGAAACTGAAGCAGGAACACTCCAGGTCCGTTCCCTACAACTGAGTTGTTCTTGCATGGTAAATAACCTTTTGTGAAGACTAAATAATCCTAGTCTTCGCCATACATGAAATGGAATATGAGTATTGTCATAACAAATACATAAAATAATTTTTTAAGAATAAATATTTCTTTTTATAAAGCATCTTGGTACTACTACAATGAGCACCACACAAACACCTTCTTGTGACAGTCATGTCTACACAAATACAGCATGATAATGGAAATTACACTAGGATTATCAAAGAGCATAGTCAAAGAAAGGTGTAATTACACCACTCTTCAATGAAGCTTGATACAAGCCCAGCAAGAAAGTGCTAGTATACACAACTGTTCTTACCAGACTATCAACAAAAAGAGTAGATTGGCTAAAAGCTCACAACAGGCAAGACATTTCCATGTCTTCAACAGCTTTTTTCCTCCATAACTCTCTTTCATACAAAGCAGAAGTTCTTTTAAGGAGCTGAAAAGTAAGGCCTTTCTTCCCCAATTGTATCTAGTCTTGAAAAACAGTGACCAAAGCCAAACCACAAATCCCACTGAATTAATGTAAGGTAACCGCATCTGTATTTTATCATCACCAAGAGGCCTCTGAAAATTATGCATCTACACAGCAAAGTTCTGAACAAACATTTTTCTTGCTAGTAAAAAAATAAGTAGACTTAATGTTTCAACAAGCTTTCAAGCTTTCTTAAAGATATACCTACTATCAATTCTCAAAGTAGCAGCAAGTATTGGAATAGGACAGTAAAAACCATACTCCTTTACTACTGTCCTTTCCAGTAAACTAAAGGTCCACAGACTATTTCTTGGAGATAACAAAAAGGTAACTTGAAAAGGAAGAAAATTGTCTGCAGGCTTTTAAATTCACTACACTAGGGTCTACACTCTCAGTGGGAAAAAAAAATTATGGTATGTACACACTGAAGGAAGTTGAAAAGTAATGTATTATTTATATGTAGAATCTGCAAATAAAGTCTCTCAAGCCTCAAAGTTACTCTTCACACATTCTGATACCTCTACTGCAGAGAGGTTGATCTCTTCGATAAAGCTACAGACGCTACCTTTTCCCTTCCTTCCATTCCCAACAGGGCTAACACCTGTGTTTCCAGTGCTTCATTGTGCCTACTGCTATATGTTAATAATTAGACCAAACACATTCTCACACAATGGTTAAGTCATTTTACACCATTTTGTACAATTTTTCCTCTATTATTCTGTGAAATACACCAATAGAGTACATATTTTACAGTTAACAGCTCTCATTTTCAGAAGTTCTTTTCCCTGCTATGGTCTTTGACAATGTATGACAATTGTTCAATGCAAAAAGACTATAGAAGTCTTACTTTCTTCTTTTCTTTTTTTTTCTGTGGATACAGTGTCCATACTTTTTTAACCATGACAAAGTTTTTTAGAAGGAGTATTTTTCCCCAGACTGGCTGCATTAAAACAAAACAATCCTTCGTCTCCCTGACAACTACATGTAGCAAAAATATGCAAACCCTAGTCAGTATAAATCAAAGTGAAAATGTTATCAAGTCTGGTCAATAACATACTAAAATCACATATTTGCTTAAGTAAATTCAAATATTTGCTTCAGTCGCCTCTAGAAGACTGGTAATCAAAAGCACAGTCACAACATATGATGGTAACAGAAGTCCAAAATTATCCTTATATATTATGGAAGAATCAGCAATTTTACCATCATTTCTTCTGTTTCTTTCAGTAAAAAATCTAAACAAATCCTTAACATACAAACCAAACTGCCACACACTGGGGAGCGCACTGTCAAAGCCCAGAAACAAAGCCTATTTAAAATCTATTGAACAATGGAATCTGTGTCCTTAATAGATTTCATATGGCATTTAAAAGACATGTGAATTCAGAAGTAAAAGAAGTTATTTTTAAATCACATTCCTCGATAATCTAAGAAATTTGGCTGTACAGTCTTCAGAGCAAGGGTAGCTTTTTTATGCGTTGGTGATATTTGATGTTACTGTACAATGAACAGCAGAGCAAGGACTTTATTCATGACCAAGACACTGAAACACTACCTTAAACAAAAAAACTGATAATGCCTGTACTATAAACAATTCTCTTTCTCCATCCTAGTTCAGACAGTTTCTGCCACAAAGCTTCAGAAGCACTGCTGTGCCATGAGAAACAGATCAAAACACCTGGCTGGAAGCAAAGCAAGGAACACGAAACGTGGTTGGAAGCATTAAAGCAGTTCTGTGAATGAACTTTTAGATATATGTAGAGTGTCCCTTTTAGGAAGTATTATCAGGACGTGAGAGTCATACAATCTCATTTGTAATGGATATATGTTTTACAGCTGACTGATGTCTAATGAGGCTGGGCTTATGCTATGGTTCCAGTGTAACTCGGTCAAGTCAGAGAACCCAGAAGGGACAGAAACCACACTGTGGGCATTACTACAGGGCGGTTTTTTTTCCTGTAAATCTGCAAGCTTATTTTTGTAACACTTATCCAAATGAAAATCTGAAGCTGCTAATCCTGTATAAAAAGCTTAATGGAACTACTGCAAGGTTTCCATACAAGCCTCATTTACTTAGGCTGGCAAAGAAAAAGAACAGAGATATAACCAAGATGACATCAGCACAGTTCTATAGGATTCTGCACTGGGACCTGCATTGCTTAACAAATTCCTAACTGAAGTGGAAGGATGGGATGGGTGACACAGTTAAGAAGCTACCAAACAACAGCAAGCTATCGGGGATAGTGAATACAAAATAACTGCAAAAATGCAGAAGGACCTTACAAAACTGGACTAGGCAATAAAAAGGCAAACAAAATTCAGCATAGACGAAATGAAACAAAGGAGGAATAATAACCTCATGCTATTAATACACAGAACAATGAGTTGTGAGCTGACTATTAATCCCAGGATCTATTTCCTAAGTAGTATGTTAGATGTTAATATAAGCTCAAATCCAGCAGCAGTCAAAGGAGTAAATCACAGAACAAAACTAAAGTCAACTTTATGCCACTGAATTAATGTTTTTCACGCATATTGTACACAACATGCAATCCTGGTCCTGTAATATCAAAGACGATGTGCCTCTCCACAGATAGAGATTGACTGTTCAATGTATTTTTTTAATAGAAACTATCAACGACCTAGTGTTATGTACAAAACTTCACACAACAGGTATTAGGAATTCCTCGCCAAAAGATACTGAGGACTCAAAAAAAATTAGATGCACTTCAAAGGAAATTGAACAAGAGAGATCCCTTGAGCGTTTCCAACCAGACAAACCACATCAGGCTCAGGAAATCCCCTAGACTGAAAATAGTGTGCAGCTGAGGGAGTATTCAGGAGAGGTATCACATATACTCTCCCTGTTCTTTTTCATCCCTAACAGCTCGCTCACAGATGATGTTGCAGACAAGAACTGGATTTGACAAAGCCTTTGTCTGAACCATTACAGCTGTTCTTATAAAACATTCATGTTCAACATAATACAAGAACACCACTTCAGAAAAAAGTAGCTGGAGGAGTTCAATTAGCTGATCTACTCACAGAGCTGCATATTATTAACACGTATGAACTTTCTTATAAGATGTCAGAACACCAATCCTGTCAGAGCAAGAACTGAGCTACGGGAAACAACTGTTAATGGACTGCAGAATTAGCAGGTGAGGCACCTGCACTAGGGGTTCAGCTGCATATCAAAGATGCCAAATTCTTGGTAATCTGAATAACCTCCACTTTCTCAAAACAAACATGTAATTTAAGCTGGAAAGTGTACAATTTGCAAATTATGAAAAAAAAAGGCAAGATGGAAAGAGGAAAAAGCATGACCTAGCAGCAAAACCTTCAAACACCGTGAAGAACAGTCACAGCGTACTATGTCCACCACATACTAAAACTTCATCACTTTACAGAATTGTAAGAAGGTCTGAAACGGCTTCATAAGCAGACTCTTTTGAAAAGGTTCCTACTACATACAGCGGGCTTGTAAGAAGCATCTCTACATAGTGGAGACGTAGGAAGTGCTCCTTCGCTACATGTAATATGACTTAAAAATTTAATTATTAAGCCCTAGTAGTTGGCAAGTTTTGCAGATCATGGTTCAATAGGTGCCTTGATAATTTAGGAAGCAAATTTTACCTTCAAGACAGAACTGTTCTTATGTCACAGCATCACTCACGAAACTGTTCCAGGAGGTCAAGACTCTAATACTACACATGCATTAAGAAAATCAAAAGTAAGCACCCCATTATGCAGTACATAGCTACTGCTTCTATATCAATAAACTTAAGAGAGCCCAGAGCATTTCTGACAAAATGAAACCTGACAAATAAAACTTTTTCTGGTACCACAATTTGTTGTGAAGTTGTACCAGATAAGTGTAAGTACAGCACATCTGTAACCTGCACCTCCCGAAATCCAAAGCATTATGTCTCAAAAAATTTTAGTATTAATTCTAAGAAGGGCTTACAATTGTTAAAAACACGTTCAAACATTAATCAGATTTAATAAACTGAAAGATATTCACAGACTGCCTGAATCTAGAGGCATGAAATACTGCTTCACTAATTTCAAATGCCCAGCTGCCATTAACAATGGCAACATTTACATTATTTTAGTAAGAATTTGTCCAAACAAGGTGAGCCATCTACCAATACAGTCCTAATAATTCCATTCTATTCTTTAGAAGAGATGAACAAAAACATAAATGCCATGAGAAAATTTTTTCCCCAGTTTAGTTTGTTACTATCCAGACTGGATTTTCAACTGAGTTTCAAGCTGAGTTCAAACACCAATTTTAAGCAAATTTTACTCCTTTGTTTAATAAGGCTACATTTTTTTTAAATCCCATTTGAAAAGAGACACATATCATGTAACTTAGAAATATGATAATTTTTGTAAGTTTAAAAATACAAATAAGCATCTAATGAAAAGGAATTTAAGTAAGTATTTTTCACATTACAACAACGAACTTAAAACAATGCTGCATTTAACGGGCAAAATTTGAAGCAATTACTACTATTGCCAGCACAAGTACCAGTTTGTGAAAAAGAGGTGATGGTTTTTATACCAGCAGTAACTATTTTCAAGAGAATGACACCAGCAGCAGCATCTTCACAGACGAACCTGTGCGAACCGGCTGACAACTCAAAGGTTAGTTAGCCTAACAAAAACTGCATGGCAGCAGCATAATGCCACCAAGAGAGGATGTTCTAATGTTTCTCCCATCATCCCTTCCAGGCATCTCAGCTTTTTGTCCTTGTACTTAACCCATCCACTGTGTGGTTGCAGGGACAAACTGGATCAGTTCGTTCTAAACAGAAAAAAAATCATTTTTGGTGGGCCAGTCTTCAAAAAATACAAATAAGCGATTAACTGACCCCACTGCCACAAAATTTCTTCATCCAGCATAAGAAAGGAAGGGCTGCCCCTTTCAGCAGCAGCCCACTGTCAGATCCACTTAAGTAGAACAAGAAAACATTAGGAAGGCAGAGTTCAGAAACTACATTTTAACTAATTCAGATGCAAGTCTTTCAGACCGCCATTACTCTTTGGGACGCGCAGTGTGGAAGCCAATCCAGATACTTCAACAGATGTGATGTGTACTTCCAACACTTCTACAGAAATCCCCTACTGACCCATGCAACTGTACCCCACATCACTCAGCAGATTCCGCAGCAGCAGCCTGGAGATAACAAAGACACTACTGGTTGCTTCAAGTTTGGTAAGAGAGAGGCAGGAATTGCACTGTAACTAGCCTAGAATATTATGTATCACCAAAGCATGGAGAACTCAAGAGGAACAGTGAGTGCTAATGCAGAAAGCAGCATAGATACATCTCAAAAACATAAACGTTGCCTCAACTCATGCTTTACAGTAGTCCCAAAGCACTGGTGTAATTTCAGTATCACCGACATCAAGTTTCAGACTGTTACATTTCTTTTTACCATTGAAGACATTGGTATAAGTTTTTCAATTTAAAATTGCAGATCTTATCAGCATACCAGAGCAAAGCCAGTGACAAACACCTCCCTCCGTCTCATTTACCTCAAGTTTATTACATACAGGGACTGCCTGGATGGCTGCTAAAGGGCCTGGGAGGTCCCAGGGAGAAATACCTGTCTAGCTGTAACTTCAAGGAGAGTCTTTTTTGTTCAGTCCAATGAGAATCTTCACAGGGACACTATTTATGAAAAGCTGTATCTTTCATTATGTACACAAGCAACAAACCTCACAGGGTTGATAACCATCATCACACTTCAGTAACTCTTTCCCAGGTTTAAGGAAACATAAATGGAGCTAATAAAAACCAAACCCAAAAAGAACTAAGAGCACAAAGGATGCACACATTTTAAGCTCACTGAAACATTTATCTTAAGGACTTTTGGCATGTAAAATCTGTAAGCTTTCTACTACTTGTATCTCACTATATTTATTACCCTTTCTATCACCTAGAATATATACAGGCTTAACAACATAACAAGAGAATGCAGTCAAGTAACAGTCAAGAGCATATATCTGATCTTTCCATTTTGACCACTCTCCTTCCTGCCCTCCTGATGTCTTCGATATACCCAACCTTTAGAGCAGTTCAAACTACCTGTTACTAACAGCTATTGCCTATTTGAACTCCCTTCCCAAGGAGGATGGTAATGGCTTGGAGGCATGAGTGCCAAGTTACGTGCGTGTCCATTAAAACAGACTTGCCTCCAGTTTCATAACATCTCAGCGCAGACACAGACACGAGTATGCCCCGACAGGTGTTGCCAGCCTCCTCCGAGGCACAGGCAGCCACCAGAAAGAATCACCTCCAAGCCACCCTGATAAAATATTCAGTGCTCTTCACATCAGCTGGAACACTACCACAGTACCAAGAAGCCCAGTGGCCACTCTTTTAGTGCAACTATATAGAGTTTACTTCAACTAGTATATAATTTACTCTTAGGCATGCATCGCATCTTTCCATTGGGGAGAGAAAAGGCGAATGAATTACGAATTCCAAAAGATACAATAGTCACTGCCCATTTAAAGGCTAGATTATTTCTCCAGCTACTTATACTTCCAAAGTTAATAATCCAGCTGTATATAAACATTTAACTAGTTAATGACCACACTATACATTTTACTTTATTAACTTCTTTAATTTGTTTAATCTCTGAATGCTTATTATTGAAGTTTTTTTATACTCGGTCTGTGATTCAAGGAATTAATTACTATCATTTTGAAAACCTTAAAATAGCCTCATGAAGGGTTTAAAAACAAGAATCACAGAATCACAGAATCGTAGGGGTTGGAAGGGACCTCTGGAGATCATCTCTATAACTTGCCTAACTATATAGTCTTTTTAACAGCTCTTTTCATTAAAAAAAGTTATGAGAAATTCAGTTGGAAGTCACACATCAACAACATTTTCATCATTAATAATTGTGGCTGACATGTATTGTACATTTTTACAAGAGGCTCAGTAATCGCAGAGTTCTGACAAGTTGAATTTGCAAGCTCTATGACCAGCAGAGAAGATATCGACTTTGTAGCAAAGAAAATATGGCAGACCTACAAAGGAAATTGTTTCAAATGCCTCCTCCTGCACTTCTACTACCTCTTATTTTTTAATCCAAAATGTTACTAAATTCTATGTATTTATGAGATTGAGATCACAAGTAGGAGAGACTGCAATTTTAAACAGCGTAACAATTCATACGAAAGAATACATGTTTTAGCATTTGAGTACATTTGCATAGGCATTGTTTGTTCAGTTTATGTTGTAAGACCGTCAGGAAAACAACTTTTTCTTCTTTTTCCATAAAAGCAATGGTAATATTTGTTGCCCTATTGTATCTCCACTTTCACGATTAAGTATGTTGCTTAAAAATTCTATTGCTTATTTTAAAAAAAAGTTTAACAACTGAACAGGTAGGACAGGTTAACATTGCTCTTAAAATAATAAATTTGCTGTTTGCTAATCAAATGACAGCTGGAAATCTTATTTTACTAAAACACAAAATATGTAACTATCACCACCAAAAGAATCTCTTACAAAACAGCAGGTCAGCATTATGTTACTTCAAGGAAGTTACTGTCCTGTCAACCAAGGCATTTCTTTCACAATTCAAGAANATAAATTTGCTGTTTTCTAATCAAATGACAGCTGGAAATCTTATTTTACTAAAACACAAAATATGTAACTATCACCACCAAAAGAATCTCTTACAAAACAGCAGGTCAGCATTATGTTACTTCAAGGAAGTTACTGTCCTGTCAACCAAGGCATTTCTTTCACAATTCAAGAACAAAGTTACTAAAAACTGGAACTCTGAGGTTTCTCTCAAGGTAAGATACCTTGTTCAGAGAAGCTGGTGAAAGAGTGATCTATATAAATAAGAAAATTAAACTAATATCTGGACTTACAGAAACATTTTAAAACTCATGGCACCCCACACCACTCAACATGACTTCCAGCAAAGCAGCTATACAAACTTCAATAAACCAAGAATTCCTATAGGTATTTCAGTTTCACTGTTAAGTGCAATAGCCAAATAAGCAGCAGAGTGAACTTCTACCCCCCAAAGACAGAACCAGGAGAACAGGAAGTCACTCAACAGCAACCTCTAGCTAATTAGTAACAGTCATAAGCTCAAAATCTTCAGCCAGCAGATCTGAAGNCGACTTCCAGCAAAGCAGCTACACAAACTTCAATAAACCAAGAATTCCTACAGGTATTTCAGTTTCACTGTTAAGTGCAATAGCCAAATAAGCAGCAGAGTGAACTTCTACCCCCCAAAGACAGAACCAGGAGAACAGGAAGTCACTCAACAGCAACCTCTAGCTAATTAGTAACAGTCATAAGCTCAAAATCTTCAGCCAGCAGATCTGAAGTATCATGAAGCAGTAAAAGTTTTTCCTGAAGTTTCATAAGTAAACTTATCAATCACAGCAATCACTGGAAGCTGGCTCAAGTTTCTTTAAAGATACTTGTGTCCTAAATTCAATGGGATGTTTTAATGCTGCACTCCCACTCAGCCACAGTGTCTTCAAATTTATTTCAAGTTTGTAGTAACAGATTAACAATGTCACAAGGATTTAGTGAGAATTAATTACTCATCCAATGGCAGCAACACACATTACTGATTTCTTCATTAGTGATGTTTCAAACAGCCTTTTTTCTTTAGGCTAATAAAATACTTTATTTTCTTAAAAAGGACATATGACACATGTTAAATGACCAAAATAATTTCCTTAATCATTCTGTATATGTTTTTGCATGTTTTCCCACTTCACTGTTGAAGATTATCTCAATCTAAGTCCTGACTAAAGTAACACTACCGGGAGTAACCTTGCAGAGTGTATCTTGCAACTCAACCCTGCTGTTCTGATGTCAAAACTATACAATCTTATGAAAACGGGCTTTATTTTTTCTGGCCTTCAGCAACCTCTAGTCTTTTACTCTTTTATCTCTGTGCTTTCTTCCACAGTCTATACACACAAAACATCTTCTGCAATGCAACTACAACTCCCTTCAGAATCCTTCTACAACCAAGCTAGTTCATCTAACCAAACCATAAAAACAACAGAAAACCCACACTCACACAATAGGCATAACAGCTCTTCCTTTCCATATAGCATCTTAAACACAGGCACATTATGATGAAACAATCTGCTTGAATTCACTCAATGGCAGAGCTGATTGAAAACTGCAGGTCTCTTCAATCCTAGTCCAGCATTCTATCCAGCAGACCTTGTTCCTTATATAAATATAATAGTAACTAGGGGAAGATTTTTAGAAATTATAAGATGATCACAATACTGTTCAGATTTCAATCCTACTACAATTAATTTTTCTTCATTAATTTTTTTTTGCAGAGTATAAATTTTCAAATGCAATCCTTTCTATAATAACGCCTAGAAAATTACAGACGAAAGTAAGATTAGCATAGACCACATATTTGAAACTTCCTTCTCAACACAGTAGAAAAGAGAAATTTAAACATTCCCCAAATTAGATTAAAAATGAAAATAGTTATAGCAAGCCTGAGCACAGTCTATGCACAAACTTAGCAGGATATAAATAATCTATTACATATCATACCACAACAGTGAAAAACGAATTTAAATCCTTTATAATTGAAATCTCCACACTACTGCTTTAGAAATAAATCTCTTGGAAAGACAGATACCAAAGTGGACATACATAAGCTATGTTACGAACAGAATCTAGATGATGCAGAAATAATCGATTAATAGTTTTATGCATGTAAATCCAAACGCTTGCATGTGAAATTATAAAGGACATACCACATTAAAAATTAAAAATATTCAGTAGCTTCCAATAAAGCTCGAGGCATAACTTCTAGTAAGAAGCCTGTGAAAGAATAATCTTCGTACTGAATGTTTAAACTACTTAACTTTTCCCCTCACACACACCCTGGGCCACCACTGTGGCCCTAAAAAACACCCATTCAATCCCTCAATATCCATTACAAACGCACTCAAACAACTTTCGGGAAAGCAGAACAAGATGCTTTTTTTGTGAAAAAATTATAACTAGCTCAGAGACATCTTTTCCTACTAAAACATTGACAGTCCTGCAGTTACCTGCCTAGAAAAATCTGGTACGCTATTTCCAAATTATGAAAAAACCCTACGTTTTCCTCCTACCAGCCAATTTGCTTTTTATCTATATATTGAAATGCAACTGAGCATTCAAATATTCATTGGAACATTTTTATTTTGTATCAAGAAATTGACTTAACTCAGAAAAAATTATTGGGGTAGTGTTGGGGGGGGACAGATACAACTTGTTTCTCTAATTACATTCACAAATTACCTAACCAGTGTGTTACTGTTCTTGGACTTAAATGAAGGATTCCAATCTCTGTTCCACAACACAGAAGAAACTATCCCAATAAACAGAGCATATAAAATAGCTTCGAGAAGATGATTTGTATTCCAAGTTCTACTAGCAGCGTAGGTACTACCTCTCTTAGCCTACAGGAATTCTAAGTCTTGCTGTCTTCATCGCATTCTTTACTAGACATTGTTATCCATCTTATTATAGCAATAAGTTATTATTTTTAGTTATTAGCTATTGATTGTTATCAGCTTTATACAATTTTAGGGGCTTCACGTCACCAGTCCATCAGACAGGTATGAAACCTGTACTATAAATGCACACCTCAAAAAAAACAAAGAAGAAAAACAAGCTGCAATGCAACAACAAGAAATAAGGGTCTCTTACTCTCACGAACTACAGAAAAACCCCCGATTAAAAAAAAAAAAACCTCAAATTTCTTATTTTGAACACATTAACTTTAGATGGCTTTAATGGAAATATTTAACACATACTACTTTCAACATCCATCATTACGAATTTTGTATGCTTCTTTACGAAAAGCTTAAAGAACAAGCAAACCCACACATAATTTTGCTGGGATTCTAGCTAAGTAGATAGAAAGTCTATTCTGCCTCTACAGTACTATACCTAAAAAACAATAAAATTCCACAAAAAAGCTCCCCCGTACTGAGTATAAAGCCAGCTGTTTGGTTTGCTTCATTCCCTCTATTCACCTAGAAACAAGATGCTCAGGAAGGATAAATAATGAAATTATGAGCAGTAGTTAGATCTTCCTCTGTCCCTACTCCTGCTAGAATGCACAGCAAACGAGCAAAGGAAAATGCTGACATCATTTTACCCCTATGGAGTTTCTCTTACTTGGAAGAATAATGAACAGGAACAACAATGAAAGCAGTGGGGAATGCAGGCTATGAAATCAGCACATGAAGATAACAAGAGAAGTTGAAGGCCTCCAATTCTTCCTCTTGGGTCACATATAAATGTGTTTGCCCCTTCCTTTCCTTCGGATTCCCCTGCTGATGAACAGAAAAGCTAGAGGGTCACATATCCAGTCCAAACTTGCAGAATCTGTGGTCTCAAAGAATCATTACGCCCACAGTGTGCAAAACAAATGAACTGATAAAGTTCTGTGACTGTACATGTGGGAATATCTGCTAAGCAGAACATGGTAGGGAAATAAACTGCTGACGCTTTCAATCAAATCAGGATTTTCCCAATAATTCTTAGTCTTTGAAAATGAAGAACATTATATAGTGTGATACTCACTTTATTCAAGTTACCTACACGCCCTCTTATATCTCAATGACCAAATTGGAAGATTTTGATACCTATATGATACACTTTATTGACTGGAAGGAAGGGGTTGTACGCTACCATTTTAGCATATCCACGTTGACAAGAAACAGCAGAGCGAGGATTAGTACAAAATAAAATCTGTACAGTTACATGTCAAGTAACAATCAAATTCCATGTCATTCACTTTTATGAGGCATATTTTTGTCTTAACAAAGAAAAAGTCAATTTCAGACTCCCATGGATTGTGAGAAGTCCGCAATACTTGGGTTTTAAGCACTGCAGTGAAGTAGTTTGCTTTACACAATTATCTACTGAATCATCGCAAGCTCCCTTTTGACAGGTAAGAATCCAAATTTCATCTGCAATTCCCACCTCATCTCAGGAATGCAGAAGTAATATATAGTGAGCAACAGAAGGGTAAAAACCTAAACATTTAAAAGGGTTTGCATGAGGAAAATGAACTACCCATATCAGTGCCCTCTAATCCCAGGCCTGTAAACTACAACCCAAATTACCTATACACAGAAAACACCGGAATCTAGGGATGTCTTTTCTTCGAAAGGACAAGCGAATCATACTATTTTCACCCTTCAGATCAGTATCAGGTACTGCAACGAGTAATTAAAACAAAGACAAAACAGAAAAAAAGCACCACACTTTGACTTTTCTCAAAGTTTTGTAACACGGCTTAATAAAGGTATACTTTCAACAAGGCGACACGAGGAGAATATGGAAACGAGTTTGCTGGAATTCAGTGTCTGTGTCACTTCTGCATTCAGCCGTAACCTTCGCCAAACCTTGTGTCGTCGTCTCCCCCCCCCCCCCCGCCAGCCCATTGCCTAC
>VZSC01009885.1:158665-170497 GCA_013398225.1 Steatornis caripensis
AGAGCGGGGCCCTGGGGCCTCTGGCAGCCCGAGGAGGCGGCGGACTCCGTCCCGCTGCTGCCGTCCCCGAGTGAGGCGGGCGGGACGGAGCCGGGACCTGCCCTGAGAGGCGTTACGTAAACCGGCGGCGGCAGCGGCGGCTCCCAGCGCCACGGGGAGGGAGGGGGGCCGGCCGCTCCGTCACCCGGCAACAGGACTCAGCGCCCCGGCGGACCGCGCCGCAGGCTCCTCCCCGTATCCTTCCGCCCAGAGCGCGGCCCGGATCCCGCCGCCCAGGAGCGCGGGCCGCGCCATGGGGTCCCGCTTGGGTGCCTGCGTAGCTGTGCGGCCAGGGGCGCGCCGCGCTCTCCGCCGCGCCGGCGGGTGGGCTGTGGGGTGGGGCAGGGCTCCTCTGTCCCCGTTCCGCAGGGCCCAGGCGCCAGCGAGCCGGCTCCATGACGGGCCGCTGCGCAGGAAGGGCGGGGGAGGAGGGGAAGTATCCCTTTGCCCTGGTTGTACAGCCTCGGCCCGGCCCCGCCCGCCGGCAGAGCGCGGCGCTTGTCCGCCGGGCGCCTGAGGAGAAAAGGGGCGGGCGAGGCGTTTGAAAGTCATCGGCCGGCTGGCGGGGAGAGCGCCTCCGAGGGCTGCCTCAGCGGCGGGCGAGGGCACCGACGCCGTCCCTCGTGCCTCGGCGTCGCCGTCAGCCGGGCGGGGAGGCGGGTGGTGGCCTCTCACCTCCCTCGGCGAGCTGCCGGCGGGAGCCACCCTCGCACCCTCGGGAGGGCTGGCTGCGTGCTGACGGCGGAGAGGGAAACACCCGGGGCCGGGGCAGGAATGCGAAGGAGGAAATGGGGAATAATGGTGGAGCGTGACGGTGTTTGTAATGTGAGGTCCTTTTGAAGTCCTTCGCCACTCTGAGGGCAGGGTTAGAAAATAAAGTATGTTTGGCTGCTGAATGAAAGCCCGTCTGGAAAGAAAGTAACCTTCTACAAGATTGATGCCACTGAAAGTCGGCATTAGTAGGTGAGCTCCTCGGGAGCCGGGAAAATTTTATTCCAATTGATTAAATGCCAGCTTAATCAGAACTGTTTACACAACCGTAGAGTAATGAAAGAGCAACATTTTTAACATAGTAGATGGGTGAAAATGGACCACGGTAAGACTGAAAATATGACAAAGACGACACACCGAAGTACTAATTAAGCTTCTTAATTGGGAAAACAATAATGCCTTTTTCAGGTGTGCACTAGCACCTCACATTTCTCAAATACATGAACATGTACGGGTCTACGGAAAGTCAATATTATGTAAGATGCCAAAGTAAGGCTTCTGTCTGTGTGTAATGCCAAGGGGTTTCTTCCTTTTATTCGCAGCTAAATGTGTGGCTCCTGGAGTTCCAAAATGTGGTAAGTCACCTACGTTGGCTAACACTATTTTGTGCAAACATCTTCAGTCCAGGAACCAAGCTCATCTTTGAAAAGATGATCCCTCCCGCCCCGGGTGTAGTCCCCTTCAGGCCTTTTGACGAGTTAAGCCCGTATATAAAGATACCTCTCGTAAGAAATATGAATGCAAGACAAGAAAGTAACCACTGCATCCCAGCCTATATACTCATTTCCTGATACAGGAACAGCATTACTCTTATTTTTGTTTTAGCTAGGGTTCACCTTTTTTGAGCATCCTTAGCACCTAATTTAGTCATAAATTTGATTTAGACTGGCTGAAGAGCCTAAGTTCTTAAATATGCAGGATTGTGTAGCTACGTGAGCTACCGATGTTCTGCTAAATGCTGCTGAGGCAGTAATAATTGATGTCATGTGGACATGGAGTTAATCAGTTTGGCATCCTCCAAACCTTGAAGGAACATAATGGGAAAACTCTAAAGAGGAAGTAATGCTTTAAACCCCTTGATGGAGGGACAGTGTTGTTCTCTGAACTATTTAATTATTGTTTAAGTTATTTTGTTACAAAAAGCTAAAACTGAAAAGCTTTGGGGGAAAAATCCTGCTGACTGTTTTCTGCTGAGTCATTCCACTGGTCTATCAGAAGCGTTTCACCGACACTGTAATACGACTCATGCCAATCGCAATCAAATCTCCTTTTGTTGATGAGCTCAGAATCTGAATTTCCCTTTTTGAGGTAGAAATAAAATACAGTAAAATGTGGGACACCTGGGATTTGTCTGTAATAACAATTGGCACCAATTTAAATCAATCTTCATTCAGTCTTCTGAACATATTCTCAATGTATTCGTAATGTATATCACCAATACGAATCCACTTACCTTATTTCACCCTTTCTATAAGTTTTTTTTCTCTGAAAGCTCTGGAGAAGGGACGGATGCTCTGAACATCGGTGTTCTCCTAACAAAGCAAGTCAGAGCATGCAAGCCAATGACATATTTTTCTGAATATTCGCGTAGTTGCTGTGTGACATTTCAAATTGACAGTTCTGGTTTGTGGTCAGATCTCAGGAATCCCGACAGTGGAATTTTTTGTTTGCTTGTTGGTTTTTGTTGGGTTTTATTTTCCTAACAGCCAACCTTATTCTGGTCTCCATTTGGCAAGCATTTCAGAAACAGCTGGTACATGACCATATGCCGTGCTGGCACTGCTGTGAGCTTATTTCCCACTTGTCCTCCCGGTCAATCAGAGCTGCTCCACGTGCTGAAGGACAGCTGGTCCCTTGGCATGCGAAGCAGCTAATGAACTTTTCCTCCAAAAAGCTGTAGGGACAGAGCATGCTAACTCCGATCAGAGGCTGTTCCTTTCTGCACTGCTATTAAAGATGGAAGTTCTCTATGGGAACTCTGTTTGTTGCCCCTGTGTGACAACCTACACAGAGCGAGAACAACTAGGTGGGCGTGCATTGTAGGTGACAGCACTTGTTTGGAAAATCAAGGCTAAATGATCTGTCTTGAAAAGAATGCTAAACCGCGTCTGAGTGACTGATGGATTTGTGCTTTTAGCTGTCAGCCTCAGCAAGTACCACTGTTTCCCATTTTCATTCTGACACCTGCTGGAAAGGGTCTCCAATAAATTTCTAAAAAAGTGCATCAATTTCACGATAATAATATTTTTTCCTATAAGGAACATAGCGAAGGGGGAATTGCACAGCAGTTCAGTATTATATAGCCACGGCTTGTAAGCTTTTTACCATCAGCCATCCATCTTACTTCCTTAAAATTGGTCAGTTCATAATATTCCCTAAAATTTCCTGCTAGGTGCAATAAAAAACCCCCTGGTTTTCCCTGAGCACGGGTTCTGTATCAGTTAACTTTGAAAGTCATGATAACCAACGATTAGACAGTCCTCTATTGTTCACACTTCATAAACCGTTTGTATGAAATGCATGATAGAAACAACCTGCCCATTCAGCGTTTTAGAAATGGAGATGGACACGAGGGAGTAAATTTAGTTTAAGAACAAAAAAGATAATCTAAGTGTGCAGAATCTAAACATATGCATAAATTCATAGATATTTTTAAAATCTAGAAAATGGATGAAGCTTAATGTAAGGTGAAACAGGGAACATCCAACAGATAAGCAATGCATTTTATTGGATATGTACAGCTTCAGAAGTATATAATTAGCTATTTGAAACTACTTTGCTTAATTGCATGAAGGCTTGCGTAACTTTTCTACGACTTTTCACAGTCCATTTCAGGTTTTGAGCAAAGGCTAAAGCAAAACGTTCACACCTCCCAGAAGTAATGACTAGGTTCAGATGACACATTCTCAGTGCTAGATCAGGTTTCAGATTCCTTTTTGCCTGATCTCTCTTTCCTAATAATATCCCTGCACAGTGAAAAAGCAAACTGTAGATACCCAGAGCATCAAAGAGCCACTTTGTTCTCAGCGTCACGGACCTCATCAACCGCAGTGAATGGAAAGTAACATTATGTTTTAGTAGGATCTGCGTTAGGCCACAGTTCGACCTTTTTCCTTTCAGACTTTTCTCTAACAGGTTTCAGTATCTTTAATAGGAAAGCACTAGCATGGTGAGTTTGAAAGATCTGAGTCACTTGAAAAATCAGTTACATAATTTACAGTAAAAACACATTCTGTTTAATACAACTATATCACTATAACCTCAAAATGCATTTTTGCTTTCTTTGAACACAAACTGCACGTACCAAACTGTCAGAGAATTTGCAGGTCAGGCAGTGCTGTTCTGTAACAAGAATGTCTGGGCTTGGTGTTGGTATTTCTTTGGGACTCTACTTTTTTTTTGGAAGTTATTCTGCTTCAGTATACTCTTGCCCTTTTTCATCCTGCAGCGCTGACAGTTGGGAAACCCTAATAATACCTTGAGAAACCTTTGGGAAGTCTGAAATAACACATGAACAAGACTGTGTCTCAACGTGCTGCTGTGTGCATAAAACAGACCACCTGAAGCCTACCGTAAGAAATACTCAGAGAAGATGTGAAAGAGCCACGATAATTGCCTACACCGCTTTGGACAAACAGCCAAGCGCTACAAAAGATAAAAAAAGTGAAAGCTTTATACTACATAATGAATGCAAAAGTCCCACGTACCGAGATACAGCTTTTGAAACAATAAACCAAGGAACAGCTTCCCTAGTGGTATAATGAAAAGACGATAGAAAATATAAAAATGTTTAAAAAATGAAATAATTTCCAGAAGTGATGAAATACAAAGCAAGCATTACATGCGATTGCATTTTAAGGACAGTTAGTCACCGTAAAATACACCAATGTCTCAAAATCTGATCTTTTTTGGTAATGCATATGTAGAAGAATTTGATGTCATAATGAGGTACTAATTTAATTGCATTATATTTGTTGCTACATCAGCTATTGTCAAGCCATTAAGTTAATTACATATTAAGTTTTAAACTAGATGAAACACATTATGACATCTGTTTTTTTCCTATTTACTACAACATTCCAGAATTACCATGTTGGAAATGTCTGAGGTTTTGGCAGCTTGCTGTCTTACAAATAGTTCATGAATAGAATTAACCATCCTTGAGTAGCCTGCAGCATCAGCATCCAATCCTTGCCTTACTCGTCAGAAGTACAATCATTGTTCCACACTGCATGTTTTCAGATGCTTAAAAAAAAGAAGAAATACATGTTTTGAAAACTGGCATGTAAGTGAATCTGTGTGCTTGACTTCTAGGCTGTAATAAATTTATGTTTATTCTGTATATTTTTTAGTGTATGAACTGTTTTATCTGTGCGGGAGCGGAAGAGAGAATGGCCATTGCTGCTTTCTGATAGAACTGATAACCCAGGGAGTGCTGCCATTAAAAATAAGTAATTCCATAGATATTGAAGAACCATTAAGAGTGGCTGATTAATACCAGTAGCCATTACAAAGAGTTCATGCAGAATAGGAAAATAGTCAAGTTTGACAAAAGCAGCATTTGAAAAAGGGTATTGAACCTCAACAAAAATATTACCATTTCCCGCTTCAGAAAAAAATGTTTCGAAATGCATGCTGAGATCTAGTGCCTGCATTTCCAAACCTTCAACTACACCGAGGAGAGATTCCTAGCTTGTGTGATTGACTACAGGGCTGTCAGGCTGAATGAGAAAAAAATTGAGCAGCACGAAAGAAGGAAAGGATATTTTTCTGTCAATAAGTAGCTAATACTTCAATACTTTGCAGCTACACTGTTATGCTCTCTGAAGTATCTCATGATATTTTGGCTTCAGTAATTCAAACTGAATGGTATTTAGATGCTCCTTTGAGGAGTTACTCACTGGGACTTGTTAATGGGAACAAAAGTATCTGACTTTCCAAGGCAACTTTATATATACTTGTATTATAAAGATGTTTTCTATCAAGAAAGCTGTCTTGGTTGAGACAAAAGCTACTTGTTTTCTAGTGTCATTGGGATTTTGTGTGGAAATTGGTGTTTCTTTTGAGTTTGATACTATTTCAACTCCCAAGAGAAAAAAAACAAACAGGCATGGCTTTAACTGGCTGAATGAAAATTGCTATCTTGATGTCAAAAACCCCACGTGTTTGAGCGGTTGAAGAGGTCATGAAATAAAGGAATGGTTAAATGTCTATACACAGCCAGCTTTTCCAGGTGTAGGGAAGACAGAGGTCATTTCCCCTAAAGAAAGCAACATTTTTTTTCCTCCGAGGCTGACTGCAGGCCCAGATAGAGCTAAATCATAAACCTACTGTGATCAGGTAACACAAGGAGGAGGGACTAAAGACCAGACTATGCAGTGGTGGTGTATCAGGGGAGAGTATTAGATGCCAGGGTTGGGCCACAACTGCAGATCACAGATGGGAGTATAATCCTACGAGATGGATTGCTTGGACTTTTATCTGTTAAAGGCGTAAAATGAATGGAGTATCATTAAATAAGAGTATAGTTTACTTCTCAGAACAAATATTTTCTTCCTAAGTGTCAACATCAATATTCACAGTGGTGAATAAGGATTAGCAGCTAAGGGCATTGCTTTCTGGCTTGTTGCAATATTTTGATTTTACAGATTTTTATTCCTGGGAGCGTACTTTCACAGACGCATGTGCTTCTATACATTGAACAGTATTTCATTGCAAAGTTTTTGAGGCAGGAAATGAAATCCTTAAGAAACAAGCTGAAAACCCCATGCTTCACTGTTGTGCATAAAATTGATTTCCATTTCTGAAACTGAAGCATTGCTGGGCCAAAAAATATTATGGCAATATTTCTTCCACAGTCAATGAAAAACTATCAGCCTCTTTAAAAAGGCATTCAGGGCACCTGTGTGAGGCACTGGCTTCTCTGCCCCCACTGCCTAGGGCTGCCAGCTGATCCAGGACTCCCATATGCCGAAATGGAGAAGTACTCAGAGCTCATCAGTGGAAAACACTGTTGACAGCCACCTGAAGAGTCCACGGGTTTGGCTTTACCAGTGGTAACTTTGGACACCAAAACGTTTTTACAATAAGTAGGGGCCATGAGGGGCCCCCAGTTCATGTCGGCATGACCACACTTCCTTCTTTCCTTACTGCTCGAAACCAGTGTGGCTGCACCTAAGTTTCCTATCAGGGATGGATCTTGGCATGTGCTATCTCCAAATGATGCTAGGCAGTTGTTATTGGCCAACTGTGCTAACAGTTAAGTACTTTGTAGTCCAGTGTTCAAGTCCATACCCTGGTCTTGGTTTATATGCCCTTACAAACATAGCTTCAGATTTCAAATGACTGTTTTGTGTTCTGAGAGCAGGCAGGTACCAGCGGAGGATGTAGCTGTGGCAGCCCTGTGCACAGTCATCTGTTGATTTGTGCATTTGTCTTGGAAGATGGAAATGTTTCTTCTAGGACCTTTTCAGTCTTGAGTAAGCTGAACCCACTGATTCTGATTTTCCAAAGGAATGAGCAAATGTTAGAATGCCCTGGGATACAGGCCAGTCTCCATCCCTCTTGTTGCAACAAGGTTGTTGTTCAGAAAGGAAAGGCAGAACCAAAACCAGACCTAAAATCCCAATGTCTTGCTGCTGAAGATAACTCCTTTGAAATGAAAAGTCTAAAAGTCTTGGAATTCAAACTCTATTTCTATTTATATGTATGCAGTTTACCTAACTCTGTAATGCAAAATGTAAGTACTACATCTCATTGAGTGAGTTACTGAGAGTTAAGAGGAGGGAGGATATGGACCTCATCCCAAGCTATTCTCTAGGCTGCTGGTGACACCAGTGTTCTGGAAGAGCTCTCTCCACAGGCAGGATAAGAGAGCTTATGTCAGCTGGGAGTATTAAATGGATTTTGAGCTAAATTCAGTGCTATTCATGGATGCTAGGTGTGGGAATTGGGCTCTTTGGGGATGAGTTTCGGTTCTTCTTTCTCAATTACAGCTTTAAAAGTTCAGTATGGGATACTTTTAAGTATGTGTGTGGGTTTTTGTAGAAAATTTTGCAGTCTGAGATGGAAACTCTGGTAAATTTTAAGCTCTCCCATGGATAATAGGTGACCTGAATAGCTCTCTTGGGTTTTAGGCACCATGCAGACTGGAGCTATTGCAACACTGCTAGGAAGACCAATGAGCAGAGATAGACTTTTATAACTGAAATGTGTTATTTGCTCTCTCATCTTCAAGACATGCACATTTAGAAAAGTAAAGAAGGCCGCTTCCCTGCTTACAGTCACCCAACTTCTGAATAAGGACGTAAATTCCCATAGTATGGATTCAGCTCCTTTGGATATTTGATACATTTTTGGTGCATCTGTGCAGTATTTGTTCTGTGAATGAGGTTAACCATATATATATGATACTAGTGTTCATGTCCCTTCTTTCACAGATTTACCGCCAACTGTCTGGTAGTGTATCGTGCAGTGAATGTGAGGCAGTGAGCTGCAGTTTCTTTTCAGGAAACTCATTAAATGACTTTTCTAGATAGTCACTACTTATTATTTGTGACAGGGGAGTTTTGAAAACTGTTATACAAGCTAGTGGTAGAAAGAAGTACTTCCAATGTACGATAAAAGCACTGCCCCATTTGTTTTACAAAGACAACCTTAGCAATAGCTCAGCTGAAGTTCAATAACTGCCTGGCTTCACCGCTGTTAGTGGGCTCATCCAAAGTCAATGGCAAGTGCTTACATTTTTCTGTGATTGGTCTCAGATTTTGAGCATGTGATTTTTGCATCAACTATTCTGCTTTCTATAGTTACATGAGATGATAAGAAGCTTTCACGATTTGTTACTATTTTTTTTTACCCCCAGATGCAGAGAAAGTTTTAACTGTGTACCTTTTTCTGGCTCACCATCCCATCCGAGGGGTTCAGCTGAGGCATGTGTCATCGGGGGCAGCCAAGTTTTGAGTTTATGCAGTGGCAGGTTAAATCAGCGTACTTCTTTGCTTGTGATGTTGACTTGGGGGGGATTTTCTTTTAATTCTGTAATGATTAGGTTCTCCAGTGCACTTCTCTTATTTTCCATGGTGGTAGGTTTTGTAATGTCAGCTGATATTATATTCCTTTGGCACACCTATCATTTGCATGCACATAAGGCACTGAAGGTGCTCATTATTTTCAGCTAACAAGTAATCTTGTTCCCACTTAATTTGAAATACATTGTTCTCTGTATCCTGATTTTGGCTTTTACAGTTACTTGCCTCAATGCATTTGGATTACACTGCACCATGTTTTAATACATCATATTTAAAACCCGCAAGATAAAACATCACAACAACTAGATACATAGATATAATTGCAGTGGAAGCATGGCAGCTAGGGAGGTTGACATGATTTATCACCTGTCAAGAGTACATCATCATAGGTATAGTGGACAGTATGGTCCTGCTTCATTGAGTAGAAGCTCAGTCTCCCCACTGATCTCACCAGTCTCTCAGCCTTCCCAGGGCTGAATAGAGGGGTTGTACCAACACGTTTCTGCACTCACGCACAACAGCAGAGGCAGAACTCTTTACAGACAGACTCTTGGGATAATATTATTGCAGTAGCAACCCATCCTCGGAAGGAGCTGAGAAGGTTTATCAGAGGTTCATGCACCTGCATTCTCAACTTCTTCAACCCTGGAGTGGCTGCTGGACAAATACGCCAGTCTGCTTGCCAAGCAATGGCAAACCACGCCTTCATGTGGAAGCAGCAACTTCTGCTGAGATTCATGCACCTCCTGAATTAGTCATTTCCTTTCATCTCAGCTCCAAGATTGTACAAGATGGTAATGATGGTATGAGAAGAATTGTCCTGTGGGCTGTATTTGGCTTGCACAACGCCCACGGTAATGTATCATATTTGCAGACAATATCAGTTACTGTTTGCAGTGGCTAAATGTCTCAGTAAGAGATTAACGTAACGCCAATGAAATAAATAAGCTTCATAATTTAAGTTCTCTCTTTGGGAAAGCTTCCCCACATACAACCGTAAATACTCTTTTCATCTTGCATAAGGGTTGTTTCTTTCACTTTCAGTCCCTTTTCCATGTGACATCAGATAACCAAAAAAGCCATTTGTACACTACAATATAAGGAAGTTCACAAGAAGTCAAAGCAGAATATTTATATCGTATTGGAAAACCTGCTTCTGAAGATAAAGCATTAGGCAAAAAATACGGGGTACATTTAGTTTTCCAGTAGGGAACACACCTTGTAAACCCCAGTGCCTGAAAGGGCTCTGGGGAAGGACCGCATGAGCTCTGCCACACTTTGACAGGGTATAGCATATGTAGAAGGTCCTAGTAATTTCACGCCTTCAGCATGCCGACATTTCAGTTGTGGACTTCTAGAAAGCACAGAATTACAAAGATGCAGCCAATTTTTCAGTTGAGCAAAATGTCAGAGAAGACACTATACAGGGATGAATCTATGTTTACCTGGTTAATATACACAAATCCCTTACTCCCCTGGGAAAAAGAAAATACTGATGTTGCAAAGTTTGTTGCACAGCAATCCATAATTGTATAAGTATATGCTAATATATATTAATGTCTATAAATTATACTGTTTTTCAGGAGTGTTGAATAGTACATCTCTGCATTTCTCAGTATAAGTGTACATCATTTCCATGCATGTTTCAAGAGATTGACTGAATTCTTGAAGGTGAATGATAAGGCAGTGTGGGTTGTGGAGCGCTGAGATAATGCCAAGAGTCACCTGCAGGGTATGGAAAGGGTGGAGCTGCCAAACTTACTATGTCAGACTTCACAAAAGTTGAATATTTAAGTTGTCTCGGTGTTGTTTAATAATTTTTTCTGCATCTCATGATCACTTAGATCTCTTTTGGTGGATTGCCTGGAGACTGTGTCCCAGTCACAGGGAAGTACTGGTTTACCATGATAAATATTTCTTCAGGAATGCATGTTGTTAAGCTGCTCTTTTAAACACTGCAGTGTAGCCTAAGCCTTAAATGTGTGCTGATACCTCCTTGATTTCACTAGGATTTAATCGTAGGTTAAAGTGGTTTCCTAAATTAGGGCCAGAAAGGTACACAGTTTACAACTAATTGAACAGGAAGAAGCCAGCCTGTTAAGATCCTAGTATGCTCTTGTCATCCATATATACATGTTTACAGTATTATTTTCATATAAGTCTGGGCAAAATTAGAGCTTTTTAAAAAGCATTCATAATTTGCATAGGGTTTTCAAATAACAGCACTGGAAAAGACTGAGGGACGCAGGCAGGAAATTTGTAGGAGAAGGGAGAACATCAGAGCCTGCCTCTGAACTTGCTTGAACTGAGAAGTCATTGAATTTGGAGAATTAATTCAAACCCATCTCTACAGCAAACATGATTTGGAATGGCCAGAAGATGCTGGGATGATATCCAAAAGACAATTAATAAAACAAAAGCTATTCATGTATTTCATGACATACATCCCAGCAAACAGCACAGTAAAATTGATACTAACAAAGCCAGTGGGGCCTGGGTCACCGGTATTCATGATTATAACTTTAAATATCAGAAAGGTTTACCAGGGCTTGCGGAACAAACAATTTTCATACCTAGAGAGTTTCTATCTTACAGAAAATAATGTATTATGGTAATTCAAAGATACAGTGCCCTATAAAGAGAATTTCTTACATATACCAAGAATACAGGAAATGCAAAAAAAGAAAAGGAGTAGTCCATTATGAAACAGATTAAATAATTTGACAAGTAATATTATTGAAATGTGTGCTCTAGATTATTTTCTGTGTGATATCAACAAAAATAGCATCATATGAACGTTTCATATAAAACATGTAATTAGTATACATAAATCATAGAATCATAGAATCATAGAATGGTAGGGGTTGGAAGGGACCTCTAGAGATCATCTAGTCCAACCCCCCCGCTAAAGCAGGTTAGCCTAGAGCAGGTTGCACAGGAATGCATCCAGGCGGGTTTTGAATATCTCCAGAGAAGGAGACTCCACAACCTC
>VZSC01009885.1:172902-222148 GCA_013398225.1 Steatornis caripensis
AGTAGGTCTTTGAAGAGGGCAAAGTTAGCTTTCTTGAAGTCCAGGGTTCTAATCCTACTTGTAGCCTTGCTTCTTCCACGCTGGATCCTGAACTCCACCATTTCATGGTCACTGCAGCCAAGACAGCCCCCAACCTTCACATCGCCAACCAGTCCTTCTCTGTTCGTTAGTATCAGGTCCAGGATCGCTCCTCTCCTCGTTGGCTCCTCCACCACCTGCGTTAAAAAGTTATCATCACCAATGCTCTGCAGGAACCTCCTGGACTGTAAATGTAAATAAATGTAGCTAGCATATACAAAGTATAGACAACTGTAGAACAGAAATAGAGACAATTTGAATTAAGCAAGAGTAGATATTCTCCCTCACCTAGTGTACAAACAGCTAGGACTAGTTTCGGTTTCCTTTATTCCAGTTCATCTCTACTTTTATTTGATCCTCCACAGAACTGATAGCAGTAAAACTGAGACCAAGGAAGATCTTGCAGTGACAGAACACACTGCCTGGAAATTAACATATGGGAACATCTGAGAATATCGGTTCTGATCCTGAAAATATTTTCACATGTGAATAGTTTCATTTCTGTATTTGAGACCTTGCATAAAAGGTATGCCATGTCAAGTAATTATGCAAATCAAAACTTTTATTCCTGTTTTTTTGGCAGTTTAATTGTAGTAAATTTACTAGTAAGGGACAGCAAGGAATAACGGGCTCCAAATCCTGGCTCATTTTGTTAGATCCCCCATCTGTGTACTGTTTTCTCATTTCCTAACTTTCAGTATATCCTTCTCAGCAGCCACCTAGTGCATGATGCATTCAGTTCACTACTTCAGGTGATGTATCTGGTTATAGTGTCAGAAACAAGGTTACTCAGTGATTCAGCCTAACGGAATTACTGGTAGCAGTTGGTAATGGAATTACTTGTAGCAATTTCTCTGTAAATATATGAAGAGAGGAATCTTCAAAAAGAGACAGCATTGCTTAGCAGATCAGTTGTGTACATTTGGATATTCGTGATAATAAATAGGAACAAAATGTGTTTTATTGAAGTATTCCGAATGAAAACGTGAGGACTTTGAAGAAATTAATACCTCAAACTGAAAGATCGCATGCAAGAATTTGGAGCTTTGAACTTCATTTGAAATCTGAATTCAGATTTGGATCTAAAATTAGTAAATGATCTCATAAGCAATCAAAACTGAAATTTCTGCCTTTAATGGTGGCTATTGCACAAGAAAGGAAAAAGGTATGGAAGCTAATAGCAATTCCACCCAACTAATATATAGCACTTGTTTGTCATCATTATTTCTCGAAGTGCTTTGCAAATTGACCTTCTCTCATTTGTAGAGAGAAGTTGATTTACCAGAGGTTTTGCAGCAGGCCAGAGGCAGTGTCCCACGCAGAAGCCCAGCCTCTGCCGCCTGGTCCTGCCGTCTGCCCGCCAGCACTGCGGTGTTATCAGTGATCACTGGAAAACAGAAATCTTCTTCAGAGAGTATTAACCAGCTTCCACCATAATGCAGTGCATTTCTTATCCATGCATGTGCATATCGCCTTACTTTCTCTGGCTGGAAGAGCAAGGAAAAACCCCTTCAATTTTCAAGATGAGAAACTGGAACGTTGTGGTAAAATTAATGCTGGCAGAAGCACTTATCCCTCTGTGACCTTTTACTGTTTTCTTAAATGAGCAGCTTCTCTCCCTCCAGCCATAGCAATTCCCTCTTCATTCCTCTTCAAAGAATCAGTTCAGACTGATTCAAGTACTTTTACAGGCAGCCGCCAAATGAATACGTTGCATTTCACTGAGTTGCAAATGCTGGTTAGGTCACAACGTGCCCAGGCATAAAAGGCTTTATCCTAAACACTGGGCATTTTTACTTCTCTCTTCTCCTCCTCCTCACATGCAAGAGAGGTAAGAATCACTGATTCACATTCATTTGTGAACTACAGAGTCTGGTGTCTTCATACATCATGTACCAATTTAGCTATGTTATCTGATCTGTGTGGATTTTTACAACACATTTAATTGTACTATTTAAATTGATGCATGGTTATACTGGCACAAAGGTGTTTTACACTGCCACTGGGTTTCCTTCTGCTAAGGAAAAATAAGCTATTCTGATACAACTCCTCCTGAATGGGAGATGTACAGATTTACCTGCAGTAATATAGTTAGGTCAGCACAACTTTCCATTGTAAACAAGGCCTACATTGCACAGCTAAGGCTAGATTACTCCGTTTTTCAAAAGGTCTACCTACAGAATATGCACAACCAGTGTAACTAGTTGTGTTTTAATAAACACTAATAACACATGTCTAATTACGACAGTTCGTCTCGGCATTTCCTGTGTGCCTCTCACGGAATGACTAAGCGCTTCTCGCCTCACCACCGAGCCAATTACAGACTAAAGGCTGTTATTAGGGGCAGTCCTATATAATTTTCATAATTACAATATGTGTAATTTCGTAGTTGTGGACTGCCAATGAGTTAGCACTGTCCATCTAGAAGAAAAATACTGTCTGCAATCACTTTCAAGGGCTGAGGGAGGCTGCTCTTTACTCACAGGCACAGCTTTTCTGACCGTGAATAGTCCCCCTGATTTCAAAGGCATTATGCTTGGTAGTAAGTATTTGCAGAATCAATGCCTTAATCAGCATGCTTAAATGTTTAATTTTGCTCTCTCCAAATGTGTTTGCAGGATGCTGAAGTAGTCTCGTGATTCTACACATGCAGGTTAGCTCCTCTTTTGGAATTGCATTTCGATTTTTAAAAAGCTCAGGCAAGCAAACCCCACTGTTACACTTACTCCAATATGTATTTTGTGATGGATGTAGTGGTCAGAATGTCACACAGACAGTGTGTCACGCAGACAATTCCGTAGAAATGTGCAAATAATGAGATAGAAATGTGCAAATAATCGTATTACAAAGTTCCAGAAATTAATAAACAGACACTGTTCACTGAAGTCAAAGGCTGAGGTAAAATGGAAAAAAACTATGTTTTTTATGGAAAGATGGTTGACATTAATATCTTTTTTGCCTTCTTTTCCCTCTCCTCCTCTTCTGCTCTTGCAGGCAGCTCCTAGTGTCTGTGTTTGCCCTGTGGTCTTGCTGTCATCTTTTTCTGGGTGCACTCTTTTCATGCTGCTGTGGAACAGTAGATGCAAGAAATCAGTTTTGCCTGATACTACCAACTCTGTGAGGTTTTTTGAGTGCTCCTCTCTGCCAGAAATCCATTACAGAACTTTGTCTCTTCTTGCTTTCGTCTAATGCTTAATCCTTTATAGATCACTAAGGAGTTTAGCCATGCATGTGCTCACTTTCTCTCTTGTAAGAGGAAATGCCCTTGAAGATGTCTTGAGCCCTTTCCAAGGAGCTCCAGGAAGATAAATAGCATGTCTGTGCTGTCCACATTGATCTGCTGCAAATTTTGCACCTACTTCTTATCTTTGCTCGTCCACAAAGCCTGCCTGTCTCTGTGCACTTGCAAATTCAGTCTGGCACCTGATAGCTGGCCCTGCAGATGAGAAATTCAGATGTAGGTGATAGCTGTGTCCCTACCTGAGGTCCCTACCTGAGCTCCAGCTCTTTGTAAGCAGGGGTGATGCCCCTGCACTCCAAAAAAGGTCTTGAGACCTCCACACTGAAGATGTACTTTGTGTACAGCACCTGAATTAGGAACACGGTTTTGTATTTTGGCAGCGTGATTAAAAACAGTCGCTTTGTAAGAGAACCGGTTTTCTAGAAAATGTTGCAAAAAAGGTAAAGTTATCTGACAACAGTTGTATATTGCATGAACTTAATTATGTCTTTGTGCCACACACTGTAATAATTAAAATCTAATCCACAGTACAATCAATACATGTTGCCATTGCTTTCACTAATGCATGCACATAAGTAAGAGTATAGGGAGAAGCTGGAAGTATATGTGATGAGGTTAATCAAGCCTTTGGCTATACTTCACTTGGTATTTTCATAGGCACATTTACGTAGCAATAAACATAATTTAATGTTAATAAATTAACATTAATAATTAAAAAATGGGAACTGCTTACTAGCAGCAGTTCAGTAGAAAAATATTTGAAGATTATAGAAGAAAAAATAGCACAGTTGAGTCAACAATGTCATACTGATGCATAAAAGTAAACATCCTATGAGGATGTCTTAGGAGGAGTGTTGCATGTAAATAAAACAAAGCAATCCTTCCAAACTACTTACCTTTTGAAGGTCTAAACTTAAAAATTACTCATGTTCTTTTTTGCAGATCAATGAGAGCAAGAGTCCAAGGAAAAGCAATAAGACTGATTGATTCCCTTCCCTGACTGCTCAGGGAAGTGGTTCACGGAACCACTAACCATGGTGCAGAGAAACTCACTGTGCACATTTTTGCATCTTTATCATGTGCATAAGTGTTGCATGTTCATCAACTAAGCAGGGAGTAGGATATTATTGACCTGCATGCCACTGAAAGCATTTACACTCAGTGAAAAACATAATGATCCCCTGGTTAACAAAGCAGCATATGACTTGCATAAACTTGGGCTGAAAATGTGAGGGTCTGCGTAACAAGAGCAACTTAAAAAGGTATTATTTGGGGCAATATTGAAATAGTAAGGCATCTCTCTCCTGACCAAGATTGTCATAAGCAGAAGCATACAACAGAAGATTAGAGTAGGCGCCAACAGACTGAGTTCAAATCCGTCTGTTCTTGATCCGCTCAGCAGTTGTGGGAAGGTCGTTGTATCTCGCTGTTTCCCTTCCCACTGTACTTGGTTTCTCCTTCATGTGTTTTGACCTTTTTGCTACCTTTGACTTTTATCTCCTTGGAGCCAGACCATCTTGCCCAGCGTTTCCGTAAAGTTTAGTACAACGTTTCTCTAGATCTTTGTGCGAGACTTTAGATGCTACCGCAACAGTAATTGAGCAGGGAGGAAATTAATTTTGTTCTTAGGCAGAGAAATGATCCCAAATATACATTAACATCTGAGACTTGAATTTTAACAAATGGCTCTTTGGATCTGTGGCATCTACTTCAGCATGCCGCTGACTTCACAGTAAGTATGCTGCGGACTGAAGCTATACATATGCTGCAGACAACTTTCCTTTGGCTGCAGACTACAGAAAGTTAGACTGGCATTAACAGCTGCCTGAAGCACAGGTTACAGTAAAGTATATCATGTTCATATCATCATTACATACCTTGGATTCCACTGTAAGCCTGAAGCCTGGGGGTGAGAAGAGCTCTTTGGACCAGAAATACATTAGCTTGGCATGATGAACTACGCAGCTCTGTCCTTCAGCTAAGAGAAAAAAAAGAACTTTTATTCCACAGACATATTCTTGAGACTGCTGAAGAGCAAAAGGATTGTCTCGCTTATAACAAAAAACTTGGAGACATTTCTGTCTGCACAGATATTACTGATATTCTTAATGCACCTATATATCTGAGGCAAGGTTAAGTGTAAATCTTCACGCACAGTCAAACTTCTATAATTCATGAGTGTGCTTACAGCTAAGTGTGCAATAAAATACTTCATTATTATTCATTACGCAGTTTGTAGAGTGTTCGCAATTTTCTTAGAGGGACTAGGAGAGAGACTGTAGAAACAAGTAAGGTATAATTATTAGAAACCTGGGGAAAAGAGAATTGCAGCTTTTATGATGCTTGAAGACTGTGGAGACGAAATGGACCAAAGGGACAGAGAATCAAGGATGAGGAAAAAGAGAGGCATGCTACTTTCACAAGGAGAGGACTTTGCAGGAAAAGAAATGTTCAACTTTCCTTACTACAGAATCCTTCATACGGCCAAAATGAACATGAGGCAAAAAATAAGCCCAGAGGTAAAATCCATCTGACCGAGAATGGATCCAAGAGAATCTTTTTTTTCATCAAAGTTCAATATGTAGTTGGGAGATAAAGATTCTTAAAAAGAATATGTATTTGAAACTAATTGTATCCACAGTCACCAGGAGTAAACTCAGCATAAACAGAAATGCTTCATTGCCTTCCCTAATAAGGGAAAAAGGGCATGACACGATGTCTGTGATTGAAAACAACTTCTCTTTTTACTCTTGTTTGATGTCAACATTTAACAAACTTATTTGCATTCGCTTCTCCCAAATTTTCTGACAGCTTTGTCACTTGCAGCCAAACCTTTGTGCCATGAAACGCAGTGTTGTCAGCTCATCCAAACAAGCTCTGAGCTGCACCATTTACTGTACAAAATTTGAGATTAAATAAACAAATTCTGAATGTGGGGCATTAGGGTGTTTGTACTTGGAAATCATCATCGGTTTTGAATCTTGCCAGAGAAATTGCCCCGCAAAGTTCTTTCTGCCCCTAGATGCAGCGTGCTGCTTCTGCATCGTTCCCAATCCCTGTTAATCCTGGGCATAAAAACCACCCCAGGCTACTGCGTGCTGCTGCAGAGCATGCTGTGGGTCAAAAGGACAGCCCTTTCACCTTTCTTTCTTTCCCTCTATCAAACAAATAACATATAGGTGTTAAAAACATTTGGAGTTAATGGAAGAGACCCTAGTGCTACGTGCAAAGCATTTTGCAGCAAATGGCACGGGGCTGTGCAGGTTTAACCTGTGTGTTAGCTCAGCAGCGTGCAGTTCCAGCAAGGCTGACATGAGGCCCCTCCAGCAGGGCTTGCAAAAGCTAATCCACAAAATGTGTCTGCTAATTGCTCAATGTACTTGAACGTGTGGAAATTAGAAAGTGGCTCAACTTTTTGATCTAATTGCTAAGTTCAGCTTTGTGTACTTCTACTGAAAGAAGCAGAGGGGACCATCCGCCTGAGCAATGTAGTTGTTGCAATGTCATATGGGCTGAACAGGCAATTTAAAAACAGGTATTTATTTAGTGTATTTCTCTGATAGAGGATATTTAGTGTATTTCTTTAATTCTCATTCTGTATTTCTCTCATGTAACTACATATATTTGTACATGTTTTAATAATGTTTTATTGTGAGGATCTTGGGGATATTTTTATACAAACACAGGAGCATTCATATTCACAGATTGGAATGTTTGAAAATAGAATTTATTTCTGTAAATACAAGTAATTTACAGAAAGAGCCTCTGTACATCTTACCAGTTAGTGCTACTGGTAACTATTACTATCAAGTTAAGTATGTGTGTTGCGGTAGCTCCTGAAGGCATTAGTCATAAATCACGTCTGTGCTGCAAGAATATCAGTGGCTCTGGAGAAATGTGTTCTGCTGGGGGACGGGGGAGGACGCCAGAGATAGATAGCTCCTCGCTCTTTATGGTTGATTAGACGTCCAGACCCCTACTAGTACAGCTGGCCTTGTCATACGCAGCATGCCAAAGCCAAAGATGGCTGAGCATGGAGAGCCGTTCTTAACTCGTGGAGTATGGTCCCAGTCCTGCAAGGGATCTGCAAGTACGAGCTTTCTGATCTGAACAGGAAGGAGTATGTGAGTAACGTCTAAGTCATCTAGTAGTAGACATGAAGCTGGACGAAACATTTAGGTGCCGACGTGCATTTTTTTAATCTGTCAACAAATCTCTAAAATTTGAGCAGGAATTAAGGCATTAAAAGTGGAAACCCTTTTATAAGCAAAAAAGGAAGTCATCAGCAGACTATGAAACAGAGCTTTGAAAGTGAATGTGCCACACGGCTACCCAGAGTCCTGCCAAGGCGGCTGGTGGGGCTCAGGCTCGACAAACAGCCCAAGCACAGGTGAAACTACACGGCGAACCCCCACACGCTTTCACAGTGAGGTATCCCTATGCTGCGGCGTCACAGCTGCAGACAAAGTAGCCACCTTACAGTAAGTATAAGGTGAATGAAGCAGTGCAGCTATTCATGTAATCTTGGAAGTGCCAGCAGTGCCCAAAGTTTTCCTTTGGGTTCCCCTGTACGGAATCTGGGTCTGAGAGAGCTGCACATTTAATTCTGAAACTCCCCCTGTGATACTCACGTACTTCCTTAAACTGGAGTTTTGCACAAATTGAAACGAGCGTCTCTGCTTCACTGATCATTCTGTGGGAAAATATGTCTGATAAAAAAGTTTACTTCTTTCCCTCCCCCCCCCATTCCCTCCATTTTTATCAGATTTTGCAAACGCAAACCCACAAATACTGTATTCCCTTGAAAACATTGTTTTTTTCCCCACCTTTCCCAGACCTTGAATTTCTACTCATAACCACTGTTTCCTGTTTAAATATTCTGTGAAGAATTAAATATCTTAAAAGTTGACGCTGAGAAAGTCAGACTCCAAAACACTGACCGTTTTCACAACTGTTTTCACAGCGTGAGCCTGCGTACTTTCCGTGTTTACGAAAACACACTTTATCCTGTTTTATTATGGCTAAACTCCTGCAGATTGTCCGCTTCAGAGAAATATTGCCCCGTGACCTGGCAGCAGTCCCCGCCGGCGATAACCCCGTCCCTGCCGGGGGCCCTGGCTAATCGCACCTCCCCACCCTGCCTGCCTTCCCCCCGCCTTCCCAAAACCTCCTACAAAACCCGCCCTGCACAACCATGACATCTGTATTTGCTATTTAACGGAGTTGTTCTTAACAGCAGCTCATTTTCAATATCTCCTTGCAGTTTTGCTCCAGGACGACAGTTGTTGCAGCTTTCTGTGGCTACTTCGTATTAACTCAGACCTGTTTCTGTAAACACGTAGACTGAAAATGCTCGTTTACAAACTCACAGCTATGCAAAGCCGTGACCGGATTTGCAAAAATGTGTGGAAAAAAGATTAAAATTTTGAAGATTCCTTTACTGCTTCTCAAAATGAATCATCTATACATGAAAATTCCAAAAACTTGAAACAGGCACATTAACATACATATAAAGAATAAGTGCATAACAATGATATAAAAGCTAAGTCTCTACCAAGATCTAGAATATAATTACAGGCTCAATTTTCTGAGAGATGAAAGAGGCAATTTTTCAGAAATTTGGTTCTGTCTATCCTTCCAAGATACTGAATAAAACAATTTCTTTTTTGTCCTGCTACATTGTTCCTACTAATCAGGAAAATTCATTTTTTTCATAATGTCTTTAGTAATACAATTGCTTCTTGGAGAATTATGGCAATAACAAGATGTTTCAACCTCGATGACTAGGCGATACTAAAATATGGATACGGTACAGCAATTCAGATTATTGCAGGTATAATGGGAAGTTTTCTCCTGACTTTTTAAAATTTTAACTCTTTTTTTGGCTAAGACTGTTTCTTTATGGTGAAGACCTACTAGATTTTTTGCTACCGCTGCCTTGAGCCTTGTGACTACGAGCCCAGTCTAAGGGAATTTATTTTTAAAGTAAATCTGAAGACAGTCACCTCATTTAAAACGTTTTCTTGAAGACTTTATGTACATCTTTCAAGTGTTAGTTTCCTCCCTCAAGGGCAAATGAGGGAGACAGACAGGATTTTATTCTTCAAATAAATATAAGCAGTGCTCAGGGCTTGTCATTGAACTTCTATTTTATGGTGGATTTTCAGTCTTCTAGGTGCTCATTCTAGCTGTCCCCTCTTCATGTGAACTAGTAGCATGGTGATCACTAGTATTTTAATTGGATTCTTGTATTTTATGCTGCAATTTGATTTGCTTTTGTGATATATCAAACAGTACGTTGCTCCTGGTTTTGCATGAAGCAGCAATCAGCCTCTCGGGTTGGCGTTAAGTGGCTGTGTGGGCTGGATTCCCGAAACCACCTGAGAAGTGTGCTGGTGCCTAGATATTTAAAACATATTTATGTATAGCTTTGCTGAGTGTGACACGGCTTATATGAACTAAATGACTAAGCGGCATTTCAGAAGTGGCATAGATGGTGCCAGGTCTCAAGATGTAGTGTGACAGCATGCAAAGATACCCAAATTAGAGGCAAACAAGGTCACAACTAGAAAACAAGCCGGCTCTGGAACTGAATTAACCCACCAGCCTGCCCTGGCTAATTGGCCCTGCTGAGAGTGAGTGTGCTCATTAGTCTGGGTGCAGCATCACCCTCATACCGACTTAAAGACCGAAGCTACTATTTTTGACACGCAGGTCGCTGCGATATGTAGACATAGCAATTTGCGCAGAGGCTCCTGACAGGACATGGCATGGCTGGAGGGAACGGTGCTGCGGGTCCCTGTTGGCTTTGGGTGACATTGAGGCTCCTCAGTGCCCACGTTGCCTCAGACAGCAGAGGCACGCCTTGGTGGCAAGGTACGCCGGCCCTGGTGGGGGCCGAGACCTATTGCTGGAAGATCCTGAGCTGATAAACTCCACCAAGGCTGCTTGGCTTAGCTCCATCCCCAACTACAGGAGATCCAGGCAGGAGCAGGAGAGGTGTGGGACAAGGCGGTGGGGACAGAAGTTGGGGAGAAGCTCAGGGCAAGGAGGCAGCAGGAAGGTGCAGGGGAGCGAGTGACGACAGTGGGTGATAGCGATGGAGCCTGAGTTTAAAAAGCAAAATCTTGGAGGCCTTTCAGAGCAATGAACACCCATCGGTTAACCTCCAGGAGGTTACCTGGTGGACTTGTTGCATGGACTAACAGGCTTCATCTTCTCTGTTCATAAATGGCCTCATCAACACCAAGATCAGGTTCTTTTGAAAATCTGTCGATGCTGCACTGCATGGGATTTTCCGCTCACCACAAAAATATGCTTTGATAGTTCATCTAATCAGATGGAGAAAGGCAGAAGGCAGTGAAAGCTGGGAGATAAAGGGGGAAGGCAAATCTGCTCAGGGGTAGGGCTGATCTGACAGTCCATCAGTCCATCTTCAATCTGGGAGGAAAGGCTGTAATCTTAAGGCTCTCCTGGTCACGTACCCAGAGAAAGTGTCACACAAGTGGGGGCTGATTGTCACTTGTGTTGCAGCTCTGCCTCTCCTTTGCATGCTTTTGAAAATAAATTATTCCTTCTAAACCACATCCTAATACATCAGTAAACAGTGTTGGAAACTTTTCAACATCATTTTATCCTGGTGTGGAAGCACATAGTAACTATGGGGGGTTGGACTAGATGATCTCTAGAGGTCCCTTCCAACCCCTACCATTCTATGATTCTATGATTCTATGATTCTATCCAACTACTATTAACACATATAGTTTGGGGCTCCTCAGACTAAGGTGACTTTGTACTTCTTAATAGAGATCTTTTTAACTTCTTAAAGTCCTTTTATTCATGCTATCAGGATAGAATTTGCGTTGGTTTTTTTTTATATTAACTAAGTTTTTCACTCCTCTGAAGTACATCTGTCTTTGAATTTCACTGTGGTGGGTCTTGGGTCTCTCATAGGCTGTCCTTTAAATCTGGATGGCATCTGTGAGCAGGGTGATCCTCTGATGGCTGAATTCCATTGTTGCCTCTTCGTGCCACACAACCTTTACCATTATATGGGTTTGCTGATACTCCTGAAACAGCTTTGTAGTTTCTCTAAAATCATGCTGAACCATTCAAATACAGGGAATATGCCGCTGCTAGAGGTGCAACCTTGAGACACTGAACAGTATCTTAGTGTAAATGAGACATTTGTGCCTGAAAATATCTAGGACAACGTGTTGCCCTCATTGACACATTTACATTGGATGTGATGTAAGGCTCTTCCCCTGGACTTCATGGGAAATATCTTTTGGGCCTTACACTGTAACACTGCTCTTGGTGCAGAAAAGGCTGCAGGGAGGATTTAAGAAATGTAAAAAACTGTTCCATTATATTTCATTTGTCTTTAATGCTCACCTTTTATGACCTGTAAAGATCCAAAATGTTTGCTTCAAAATGTTCACGCTCTCTGAGCAAGCAGTAAAAGCCATCTGTAGTGCATCCCTTGCAGTTTATATTTCTGACTGTTCTGTCTATATAGACAGCCATTTTCAAAGGAGTCCCAAAGGAGTGAAATGGCCATAGCACAGTCTTAGGCAGCCAGAATCCCTATGCACTTTTGAAACTCTAAGCTTTGGTAAGTTCAGTGAGGTGAAAATAGGACTTTTGTGCAAAACATACTGCTTTGACCAAGCATCTGTCCCACACAGAAATGGGAGCACAGGTAGAGTGTGTGTTTCGGAAAAGGTTTGGGCATGCAATAGGAAGTATGGCTGTATATCAGCACGGCTTCCCACCGGCTAGAGAAGTTTTGCCCTTTTCCAAATTTGCGTGTGAGTGGGTGTATTGTTTTTGAGCTGAATTCTAAGACAACAGAGCAGTCCCTGTACGAATTTATGTTTGTTCTGGTTTTTTAAGGGTCCTTCTGTCTGCTTGTTCACCTCTCTGTCAGTCCCACCAGTGACTTCTGGAGCTGTTTATCAGATTTTATTGAAAGTAGCCAGAATTGAGTTGTTAAATGTAAATTTGATTATTCCAATCAATCTCACCATATTCCTACAGTACCTGAATTTTATGCCATTTACTTTGGCTTACCTCATCAGTTCCTTGCTTTGGGGTGTTTCTTGCTTTGGGTTGCACGCATGTGCACACTGCGTGCAGGACCAGCAATGGTAGTGACTGTTCTGCAGGGAAGACGCTGGTGTGCATTGGTGAGACAGAGAGTGAGAGGTTTGTTAGAACAAATGGAGTCAGTATGTGTCCACAGCTAAACTCGCTTGAGCTGAAGTACATGTATGCAGTATAAAGGCAACACTTCCACTTTGGCCTTTGTCGTCAAAAAGTTGTCTGGGCAGCAGGCACGCAGCAAGAGTCACACCACAGTGGAAGCCTTGATGCTGCTCAGGTGTCTATTCTTCTTAGCTTCTTAGAGTACAGGTATTTTTTTCAGCTTAAAATGGTGAGAGTAATATGGATTCCTTGGCTTCATATTTCAACCAGCAAAAGAGCAATGTATTTACCTTGAAAGAAGAAAATATGTTGGTTGTGAAAAATACTCACTGAAGAATCCTGGAAAAAGAAAACTCTGTTACTTCTTGTTCTGTTACTAAAAATACTAAGGCACAGGCTCCCTTCCTACCCTGTCACCAAAAAAATCAGTCCAGTTCTGATTTGAGTAGACCAGATGTATGCAGAATGTTTTCAGCTGATAGGTCCTGGTACTGGTGAATGAATTTCATGAAGCTTGAATGCTATTAGAGTTGAATAGGTAATTTATATTGCATGTGCATGATATATTTGCACTTTTGTTTAGCTCTAACATAATAAATAAACTTTTGGGGACAGTACGATTAATTGAAGGGACATCAGACATCAGGCTTTTAAAAAGTCCCCCTGCAATGGAGCTACACCACAACTGTTTTCCCAAAATGGAAACACAGACTTGTCAACCAAAAGGAATCGAGTGTTAAATGTCTCAAAGATAGTCTGCTTTCACAGCTTTGCAAAACTTAGACAGGAGGACAGACGAAAATGAGCACTCTTCACAGAAAGCCAGATTACACTGTGAAAGCAAATGTGTGAATGAGTACCAGGGAACTCATGTGAGGGAGGAGAGAGCTGCAGGAAATGGTTTAGTTACTGCCTGTACCTTATTACACACATAATAACCCAGCCCAGCACACAAAGCCCTCTGAAATCAGCCTTCACATGTTCTGTCATTCAAAAATGATTTATTTGTAAGACATGCCTTGATTCTTGCCCACAGGCCGATGAAGCTGAAGCGTCCTCTGGAGCACAGATGTGTTATTCAGCCATATTCTGCACACACATCGAGTACCTGCTCTGCGAGGCAGGCATGAGTGATTACAGGCTGCTCAGGGACCGGCAGCCTGCTGTGCAAACACAGCACGTCTCCTGCATTTTCATCCCCGTCTCCCCCTCCCTCATCATATTTTACCCTGAGGTTGCTGCAGTGTCTGTTAAGCCCAAATATTTTCTAGCTGCAGAAAAATTATTTTAGAACTCCAGGTGACACTGTAAGCAAACTGATGAGTTTCCTTCCAAAGCGGCTGGCCAGCAGTTTGCTGTTGAGAGAGAAAATGCCAGGCAGTGACCCCTCTGTTTAATCTGCTGTGCAGTTTCAAGAATTGAAGACTCTCTGCTTTCTGCCCTCCACCGAAGACTTTTCTCCCCAGCTCCCCATCTCCCTCTTCCCTCCAGCAGCAGAAGCGGTCACTCTGCTCCCTGGGTGCTCTGCCGCTTCCTTCCCAGCTGCCCTTGGCTCCATGGACCAGCTTGGGTTTTGTCTGTGGCCCCAAGATATGAGCATGCAGGGGATGTGACACACCTCCAGCACTTACCAAATGTTGTTAAAAGATGGTGACTAGGATTCTGGGGAGTTAACTTTAACCTGTGACGAGCAAACAGTTCAGATGCAGTTACCTAGGCAAGGGCCATGAACACCTTGGGTTCTAGATTATAATATTGTGCAAGCTTGCCCCAGATACTACTTCGCCAATATGGAGGATAATCTGTGTTTCTTCATCGGGGTGCCCGTCGACACACACACAGTGCTGCTAATTCAGAATATCTCGATGACTGTGATTGATTGGCCCTGGAGCTGCTTTAAGAAGCTTCTCAGCCCTTGTGCATGTTGTAGACCTGTCCCTTTGATTTCTTTATTTCTGCAGCCTGCTTCCAGGTAAATAAGTATCAGTGAGGGCCAGAGCAGGAGATACATATATATATATATACACACACACACACATATATATATATAATCTCCCTCTTCCCTCCCCTTGGAGAGGGAGCTTCTTGGTTAAGAAGATGCAGCAGCAATCCCATAGGAATGGGTACTTGGGAATTCATGCTTGCCCATGGCCCCACTACCCATTGAGTGCTATCGTCTCGCTAATCTGTGCACCTCCATGTCTCCACTCCTGCAAAACCAGTCCTGAAAGAGTGAGCATACATGTGTGTTTCAGGGCAGAGAGATGGCAATGTGAAAAACCCCAGAAGCTTTAGATGGGAGAAGAAGTGCACAAATGAATTACCGGACCGGAGGGGAGAATGGAACCCAGAAGAGCAGCAGTTGATTCACACGTAAATCAGCAGAGTCCGCTATCACCCAGCCAGATTACTGAGTTATCCATCCCGAACCTGGACAGTTTCCAAATTCCACATTGCAGATTCAGCTTATCTAATTAAATGTGTTTCAGAGGCTTTGCTTCTCTGCATGCCTCCCCAGAGTTATTTTGCAAAAAATGTAGGAAAAAGAGGCTGCTACCATTCACACCACGAGCCCTGGTTCTGCTGTACTTGGGAGCACTGTATAACCACCAGATGATAATTCATTAATAGATGCCTTTATTAAATAGAATAGCCAAGATTATATTCAAGGCAAGATATTTGTCATCTCTATTTGAGACTTGGCTGCAAATGTCATGTAAGGCTGCAATTACGGCTGGTTGCTCCTTTCAGGAATCATCTCCATGTCCTCTAAAGCCAGGCAGCAGCCCCCGAAGGCAGGGTGTACCTGGAAATTGTCTTAGCCTCTTTCTCATATATCCACCCCTCAACAGAAGATATTATCTGAATAGCTTGCATCAAAATGGCTTTAAGAACAGGTCACAATAGCCTGTACAGATTTTTCAGGGGTCTTTCAGCATGAGTAAATGCTCTCACCTGCCTTGGGCCATGCTCAGAAGTGTGTTGGAGTGGAAGCCCATGCACTATAGGGAATGCAGGAAATTTTTGACATGACCGAGCTACAGTCCTTTTCCCAGGGCAGGAATTGCTTTGGCAGACCTCTGCCCTGCATTAGCCAGCAGAGTCTGCGAACCATATAATGGCTTGATCCTTGCAGTATCTTCAGCAAAGCCCATGGACGTCCCTTGAACATCTCCTGTGCCTCTGCCAGCAGCAACATGCACAGAGCTCCTCTTTTGCACTTCTGCATTGCCCCTTCACAAGCCCTCCAGAAATCGGGCTGGTACACTGCCTTCTGAGGAAAGAAATACTTCACAGTTATGTCCTGCCAGGGGAAGAAGTATGGTCTTTAAATATGAAAGCAGATTTATTACACGAGAAAAATGCAGGGTGCATTTTGTCAGTATGTTTTTCATACTTTCTGATTCGGAGGGAAAATATTTTATTACAGCAGCAGTTGCCAAGTCATCTGCTGCGTCCCAGCCATCCCCGCAGAGGGGGCAGCGTGTCACCTGGATGTGGGCACAGAGGCTGAGGGGAATGATAGCTTTTTTTAATCACATCTCACCAGTTTTAATATAGCCCAGGTTTTCAGCGGTTATTTACAGGCTGTTTTACAACTCCCGTGACATTACTCTGGATTTACTCCAGTTTTCAGTAGACAAGAGCTCACATGTTTCACTATTTTGTTATTCTCAACCAAAAGGTCTGAAAAGGCACTGAGGCTGGACTCCCAAATTGCTGCGGCATAGCCTGTGCCTGCCAGTGATGGGAGAAGTCTGGTGGCCCCCTTTCCCACTGCCTTGCAAGGAAGTCCCAGTCATTTGGCCACCACGTCCACTGTCAGGTTTCAGGATGTATTCGCCAAGACTTCCAACATGACCAAGCAAAGTGCTTAAAGACTTTTTAAAGCCTATGCCATAGTGGAAATGCTTGGCTGGTATACTTCTACCAGGTAATCTTTGAGATGCACGTTATAGCAACAGGCACAGGCATTTGCTGTTGTTTTACTGTCTGCCTTCTTATTTATGACCTTGTCCTCATACTCAGCACTAGAAAAAGTATCTCTAACTTTTCTATACATCAGCCTGAAATAGTCTTTTAAAAATTGCTGTTCTACTTACTGTTACCATAACCTGGCTCTACAAGAAGAAGCCTCTTTCATTCCTAATGACTACAGGGTGTAAGTCCTGGGCCTTCCTGGGAGCTCCCCAAGTATCCAGATTTAGGAGTTTTTCACCTCAGTATCCTTGCTTTGATATTTCTTAACATATGCATAGTAGGTGAGTTGCTGCCTCCCCACTGCTTCTGTGCTCATGTGTCTGTTGGCAGCAGCTCACCTGGAGCAGGTGAACTTGGCCCAGAGGAATGAGACACTTCAGTCCCTTTCGTCTGAGCTGGGAGCACGGTGTGACAAGGTCAGGTATGACTCACTAAGCACACAGCAGCCGCCACAGTAGTGCTACTCCTTGTCTTGTGTTTGATGCGAAAGCAGCAGCAGCAGCAACCATAATGTGTTTTTAAGGGGTCTGTCACTTGTCCATGGCTGAACTGAGGACAGAAATGCATTGTGATCAGTGTCACTTATGGCTGTTACTAGGATACTACTGTCATGCTACAAGTAAGCCATTCCCCCACCCTCCTGAAGCTTTGGTTTACTGAAAGACCAGCACATATAAGCATGAGTATGTATTTCTTCCCCCTCTCATATAGAGGGGAAGAATTAAATTACTTCTCCTTTTGCTTTGAAAAAAAATCAGACCGTTTTCTTAAACTCAATCATAAAAAAAGGACTAAGAATGAGGAACATCAAGTCTAGTCTCCTCGATTTTTCTGAAAATCTCCTATGCATGAAGCAGGAGAATAAACTGAGAATTTGTTTTTATCCAACTTCTTTTAGCACTTAAGTTGCACAGTATATATCGCTCTGTAGTGAATGTGCTTACTTGTTATTGGCTATCTCTTTCTCCCCAAATATTACGGAAAGCAATATTATAAGCAGTAAAAGCATAGCACAACCTAGTCCTGTCTGCTACTGGAGAAAAAAAGTTATCCTTGCCCCTAGAGTACAAGCTGTATCCTGGGGCTGGGATAAGTGGGCTTAATAGAGCCCTGTGAGAGGAGAAGAAAGGTACAGAAAACAGATCTTGGGCCATATCAGTATCAGACCTGCTAGTACACAAGTTTGTTTAATCTTCTATTCTTTTTTTTTTCAGTAGGCACAGATTTTTTTTTTGTTTTAAATCAAATAGAAGGATTATAAATAATGGGCGCTATTTGAGAATATAATCAGCTGTTGCTGAAAGTAGGTATGATTATGCACAATTCCAGCAGGTAACTGTCTGGAAAAAACCCAAAGTGTATGCAAGTGCATATACCATAAAAGCATGAGTGTAGGGTATGGGAATTAGGGCAAGAAGAGAAGGAGATCATGGATGGTTGGCCTTTCTGACCGTAACAGTCACGTTAAGTCCTAGTTTCTCATTAACTGGCAAAAGGGAAGAGAGCTTGAGAAAAAAGTTGAAGTGTCCCATCAGGGTGTTGAAGGGCGCAGCATGCGAAGAAGCCCTCTGTTCTATAGTGGTGGGGGCAGCTTCTGGTTTGGGCTGGGGAAGAAACAGTGGGTTGACCCATGGGGCAGCTGAGCAGAGAGTAGGACTGCTAAACAGGAAAGAGACCCTTCCTGATTATTTTTAACATTCTGCTCCGAATATTAGAAAGTACATTTGCAACAGATGTTTCATGGGGAGAAACCTCTTTAATCCCTTCCTTCAGGCTAAATAGCTTTACAAAATCCTCCTCAGGGCTTTGATAACCCAGTAAAAATAACAGCTGAGCTATAGATGAGCACTAATCTTGCTGTACTCATTCAATCACAAAATGGACGGCCAATAATTTCTTACATGTAAAGGTTTGTTGCTCAGATATTACATAAGTTACACTTTTAAAATCTCCTGGTACAAATTAAGAAATTCTAAGATTGACTATGTGCTTGGGTCATCAAACGTCAATCACTTTGAATAATAGCAAGATGAAGATAGGACCTACTGGGATAAATTATTTCAGGGCTGGCGTAAGACTGAGCTGATGTGATTTAATACGCAAAATATTACTTTATAAGAGTAGAAAAAAAAATTACCACTGTGTCCCGAATTCTATATTTGTATTGGGATCTGTTTTGAATGGATGCCTCAATCACTGGAAGCAACAAGGTCAGAGTTAGAACAGCACTGAGCAGTTTGGAAAATCCCAGCCCTGAAAACTGTTAAAAGACATATAAGCAACTAGAGACGTATAATAAGAGATATTATTAACGTTTTTTGCTTATCTTGTCATACTGCCTGGAGGCCTAGGTCAGGAATTTGAACCTCCTTTGGGCTGGGCTGTAAGCATAAATTAGAGCAGACCTCTTTAAATTAATACAAAACACTATGTTTAGAGACTTACATATTGAGAAATATGTGTTTTTTGTGCCTCCATCTATGCCTCTGCCATTCAGAACTAAAAATGCCTTAAACAGATTTTTAGATGCAAAATCATCAGCAGCACAAGGTCTGTCAAGAACCAGCTACAGATCAAACCACTGGCTTTAGGCTCCACAGTTTCTGGAGTCACACAGCTACGCCAGCATCTAAATTGTTTCTAAACTTGAATTATTTTTGGAAAGGAGGTTCAGCTTTACTCTTTATTGCATTGAGCTTTGCTGCTCTGTGTAGGTCAGTGGCCAGCCTGTTGCAGCAAGTAGTTCTCTATCTTGCAGAAGAGGGTCTGGAACAAAACTGAAGGCTCAAGACTTTGTTGGAGGGGTCTTGTTAAGTGGAGCCAAAACTAGTTGGCACAGATATTAATTATAATTTTTATTCCTGGGCTTTTAAAAGTCCAGAGTCAGAGATGCATCTGTTAACACTGCCTGTCTTTTGCAGAATCTCTCACCTCAAGGCCCCATCCTGCTCTGTCTGTCCTGAAGCATTTGCTTTCTGGATTTTCCAGGGTGGACCAGGAAGACAGAATCGGCTCCTGTCCAGCACATCAGGCTAGAGCTGATGGCAGGACAGCAAGGCCACCACCTTCAGTCCTTCAGCTACTGGCTATGTATAGCACTTCTTCGCCTGTGGCCTATGACAATGAATATGTTTGGTTTTATTTGGCCAACAATGAAAGGGTTTGATCTTTCCTGCACAGAAAGTATAACTGCTGTCTTGGTTTAATACCTTGAAAGGTGATCCTCCCCATCCCTATCTCATCCCCATGCTCTCTAGAAGAGTCCTTTTTTTTTCCCCCGTCACATTCTGCTGTCTTGCTGAGTGCTGCAGTGATTCCCAGCCCAGCTGCAGGCTGCAGATCTCCACTGGGGTGGAGGCAGATAAGCCCTGGACAACATATAAGAGGGTGAATAGGAGAGAAAAGGGGCACTAGTTCTCCTGGCAGATGGTAGGTGATGACAAGGGTGAGGCAGAATCTCTTTGGGGAAGGAGTGGGGCAAAGGGCTTTGGTGGTTCAGATATTTGAGGGAAAGAACCAAAGCTGAAATGAATTTGCTAAGTACTGCAGTGCTTCATCAGTACAATGTAGACATACTCTGTAGATTTAAAACTTGCAGCATCCATTGCAATGGGTTACTGCAGACTAAGGTACCATCAATAGCAAAGAAGGACATGAGAAAAGTTCTAAAAGAAAAGTGGACGTGGCCTCTGCATCTTACCTCGAGGCGATGCAGCAAAAAAGCGCTTCTTTATCATTCACAATTTCAGCTCTAAATATAGCCACAGGAATCTAATTTCTTTCTTTTATGCTGCTTCTCCCACTGTCTTGATCTTTTCTTTTCCTCTATAAGCTCAATCTATTGTTCTCACTTGAGATCCAGGGCTGATGGCTTGTTTGCTTTCGTTGTCAAGTATTGCTTTCCATTTCACTGCTGTTATCCTTCACTTGTGCTTTGAAACAAAGGCACTATGTAAATAGAGAACAAATGACATCCTATGACAAAGCATCTAAGGTTTTTTTGTGTGTTATCATGAATCGTCTTCTATCAGCCCGTATTGTTGACCAGTTGCAAAACCTCGTACTCTTTGCTATCAACTGGAATTGGGGACCCAGCATTTTTTCCAAATCCCTTCAAGGGATTTTCCAAGCAAGAATCTTAATCCCCACGTCTTTCTGCCAAGGTCCATGTCTTGTTTGATGACAATATATCAACATTCTTGTAGCCTGGCAGGAGGAGGGCCACCACTTCTGGTCCCCAAATACAGCTGACATTTGATGCCATTTGAAGAGATCATGTGGTTATAAAGTGTGACACCAGGTCTTTACATTCCACTTTTCTTCTTATATTCTTTTCCAGGTGCGCTTCAGTGTTATGTACATTTCCAAAGATCAAAATAAAGATTTCAAGAGGAGGTAGGTATTTTTTACATTTTTTAAAATTTTTATTATTTTTACAATGGTATATGAAGCACAAGTCTTTAAAAAAATTGTAAAACAAATACAGTAATGGGCACCACAGAACAGTAAGTATACTAGCAATTGATTTACATTTATTTGAAGAGGATTCTTTCAAAGAACAGGCAGATTTAAAAAATGGCAGAGGACACACCACCAGTTAAAAGCCAAGCAGCAAGTAGCCACTGCTAAACCCTTTGGTTTAAAGATGACCTCGAGTTACAGAGAACTCTGTGGATGGGACAGCGTGCAGCACCGCTGAGTCTTGGTCCAGGTATGGGGCCCGTTCATAGCAGGCTCCGGACATCATCTCACAAGACAGCAGCCTTCCAGCGTGTTTTGTACTGCTCGGCAGGACATGGCTCTGCCTGCACTGATTCCTTCCACAGAAAGCATTTCCAAGCACATGTATCGGGTGTTCTAATCTCTGAGAGGCAAAGTGTTAGCATCACCAAAATTATGCTTTGCAGTAGTAGAAACCTCTATAAAGCTACCTCCTCTATCATCTTGTCCAGACTCTCAAAGCCTTGTATGTGAGGTGGACAGTGGGGGTGATACTTGTGTCCCCTTCCCGTTAAGTGGTTAGCAGCCTTGCTCAGTGTTTTCTGGAGCAGAGAATTATCACTACCTGCACGCTGCTGTCAGCAACTGCGCTCCTGGTGCCCCAGAAAGCAGATCCAGAAGTCTCCTGGATCTCTCTAAAAAGCCTTCCCCCAGCTTTCCTGAGTGCACGAAACACTGCTATGGAGGAGAACTTAATCCAAAAGCGGGATTGCAGGAGGAGCCTGGACTTGCCTGGTGGAGAGAAGCGCCACACTTGTTATCCCAAAAGAATTATTAAACAGATATTTAAAGCTGTTGAACTGTCCCTTGAAGGGCCATCCTGTCCTAATCAAAGGTATGAGGAAAATCAAATTATTTGTCCTCCTGCTTTCATTAGCACTGAGCTCTGCAGAGGACAGGCTGCCCATAGAGAGATCTTTAGCTCATGTTTCGGTAGACAATATCCCACAGAAAAAAAGCTAACATTGCTTCATTTTTATTGCTCTAAAACTGGGAGCACTGCAAAACCAAACCTAAAGCACAGCTTTGTTTTATCTGAACCCTGCTGCAAACCAGTCCATTAATAAAGTAATTGGGCATAGCCTGAGCAAATTGGAAGCAAACATTGCTTATATTCAGCTCCTAATGTGCTCATTCTCTGAGGGCTGAAAGACTGAGCTGCCATGCAGCAGTGTGAGACTCGCTAGAAAGGACTACGTTGTGCTGGCTGAACTGCGAGCCAAAATAGCAGCCGCCTCTGTCAAGAGGAGGACAGTTCTTTTGCTTGATTTTTGGGGACTTAGCAGGAGAGAAATGCTTCAGTTTGTTATTTACAAACTAAACCACAGAGCTGCTTTCTGCTGAAAGGCTCCTTCGTTTTTGGGCAGGAAGAAGACAGGAAGGAAAAGAAGGAGGAAACTGTGGAGAGCTGGGAAAAACAAGGGTGCAGCTCAAAATCAGCTGGCGAAAAGTGTCCTTTCCTTCAGGTCTGCCTCACCCTGCCGCACTGCCTTGGCTTTATCCTGCCCGTTGTTCCCTTCCCTGCCTCTCCAGCTCGCAGAGATGAGGCGATGTGCCTGCCGAGTCTGTTAGCAAGGGCAGGCTGTCAGAGAGGAGGATCTGCTGCTGCCTCGTGACCTGAGAAAGCCCACAGAGTCTTCCTATCGAAAGATCGGTAGGGCAGTAGCTGAGTTTGCAGGAATTGCCTTTGCCCTTGCCAAAACCAGACTAAAATCCTTCTGCCTCTGAGATGATGGCTGGGAATGATAACCAGTCTAAGGTCTGTGGCTTTCGGTAAGGTGGCATGTGGCCGAGCACCCGGCTACGTGTTCAGACCACGTATTCTGCAGTAGCGAAAGCAAGTAGCAGCCCCGAGTTAGCTCTGGAAGATGCTTTCCAGCACCCTAAAACTGCAGCCCTGGGCTTTCCCTTTCTCCCAGCCCTAGCCCCAGGCTGAGCTCCAGGCGAGGCATGAGTCTTTGCCTCTGACTACAGAGCCCTCAGAGGACAAATCTGGCATCACCCCTGATTTACTTGAGATTTATTATTTATTTTAGATCATTTCCAGCTCCCCTACAGCTGCAGCTCTGGGCTTTCCGAGCTGTTTCATTTGCAAAGTCAGTGATAGGGAAGAAGAGGTTATTTTTGTAACTAGAAATTGAATATTCATTTCAGACAGACCTCTTAGTACCTGCAGAAAGAGCAGCAGGGGGCACAGGGTCTTGGCCTTTTACTTGCTCTGCAGGCTTTACTGTTCAGCCTTTTAAACCTATTAACTTACACTGACAGATATGAAACCTCATGGACAGTATGGGGAGACTGAACTAGCTGAGGTCAGCACAGGTGAGGAAGTTAATTAAGAAACACAGAATTGACTTTTGTGATGTATTGGTGGCTTCCAGAAGATCTTCATCCAAAACTACTTGGTCAAAGCGTCACGGACTTAAATTACAGAGCAGGGTTTGGAAATGAGGAGGAAGAAGTGTCCTATAATCACTATAGCAAGGAATTAGAGGCGCTAAAGGAAAATAAATATTTGAACATTAAAATACTTTCAAAGCAAACCCACAATCTTGGGATTTCAAGCCTTTATCAGATTGAAACCCTTTTAAGTAGCAAGGCTAAAACTGTGGCAGTGACCTGCAGGTTTGTTCAGTCTTCCCATGCTTGCACTTACATCCCGGAGAGAAAGTTCCTGGCTCTTGCAGCACATCTCTGCTCAGCTTTCTTACCCATTTCTTTTCAGTAACCTTTTGTTCTTTCTGAATGCAACAGTCAATAGCTACCTGATACTTTAGAGACCTACTTATGCCTGTCATAAAACAAAAGATTTTGTTTTTTATTGGCAATTGGCAATTATTGGCAATTACATCTAAATAGGAAGCTATAAAATCACAAGGAAAAACAATTCAGTGCATTTATTTGGATATAATAGAAAGGTTTACTAGGCAAAATCAAACCTATTTATAGAATATTCTGGTGCCTAGTCCTGCAGCTTAATATGGTGCATGCCCCTATTCATCACCTGTTGGAGAGTAGCAGAGCTGTGCCCTTAAAAAACTTAAGAGTTTTCTCTCCCTTCAGACAGAGAGCAGCTTCCAGAATGAAGCCGTGACCCAGAGGTTTTCAGGTTGGTACAGGAGTAAAACCATTATTGACTAGGGGAAAAAAAAAAAAAAGAATGAGTCTAAGGAAGAAAATGGCTTGTAAAAGCTGTACAAAAGCATAGTCAATTAGCTGCTGGAATGACTAATTTCCAGGTGGGTGGATCTAAGCAGATTGCAGAAACCTGCGTTAAGCCCCAAGGCTCTGCTCCCAGCAGGAGGGGTAAGTATCTCAGAAAGGGACCCAAAAGCATGAGTCTGTGCCTTGGGGAGCTGCATGCATGCAGGCATCAGCAGGTAATGTCCCAGAGGACACCGGGCAAGCTCTAAACCTTGCCTCCAAAGGTTGCAGCTGTGAACCCTCTTTAGCGAAACAGATATCTTGATCCTTCCTTCCAGGTATCTGAGCAAGAGTCTGCTTTTTTTTTTTCATCTAAGAACTTCCCTGAGTGCGGCTGCGTGGGTTAGGGTTGGGGAGATATGCTGGCAGGACTTTCTCTCTGCCAGCAGCGGGGTGAGCATCACCCACTGTTTTATGCCATTTTACATGAGTTTGCAGGGTTGACTGGCTGCTCGGAGCAGCAAGAGGACGAGGATAAGGAGGAGGAGATGCTCCCTCCCACCCTCTGCTGCAACATTTTCAGCTGTTATGGTGGTCCAAGAAGACCAGGGCAGCGACAATAGCTTTACCGTTTGATAGCTTGGGAACTTAACTGACAAAGAGTGTCTTTCCGGTTATGCTGGCTGGGTATTTTGCATTAAGTAGTTATTGATTAAAATAGAGAATTTGCCCTTACAGCAGATCTGGAACACAGACACCTGCACTGCTGACTACATTCTCCATCTACCAGGCTACAGAGATGTGCTACATCTCCTCCACCCTTTTTCAGGCCTCCTCAGCCTCACCGGTCTCTTGACGCGATGGAGGGAGCAGGTGGCAGGTACCCTGGGCCTCCTGCCACCCTGGCTCCGACTATTTAGTGCGCTCAGCTGGTGTCTGGGCGTTTCAGCTGAGGTAAGGTTTGAACATAATTTCCCAGCTCCTACAGGAGCGTTTCACTCTGAAACTATTGCATAGAAGACAGGTAGCATCTCCTCCTCCACCCACCTTCTGTTAGGAAACCAGCAGCTAAAATGTATTTTGCGAAGAGCTTGGTCTTGGCACTGTAGTTCAAGTGTTGAAGGTACATGTTGTCAGCATGGGATGCTGGGAGGGCGCGGAGAGAGAAATGTCCAGCTTCCAGCCCCAAACTGGGTTTACTGGGAAGAGAAACACTATGCTTGACTGAGCGAATTATGTTTTTTTTCCATGATCCGCAGTGAACTTGAAGGTAAAATAATGAGGAACCTTCCCAGGTAAACCACACGTAAGTGATCACAAGTGACTTGAGGGTTAGGTAACATCGTGCCTATTTTCTCCTGTATATACACTTAGAAAGAAGATTTCAATATGTCATTTTAAAAACTGAAGAGCCTTGACATTACCCCACCAAATTTCAAAATGGCAACTACAGATGCTGGACTATCTTCATCTATAGAAGGTATCTACTGTTAATAAAACTTTGTAATTTTTCGGTAGAACAAAACCACATATTGGCTGGTTTGCTGCTGCTTAGATGACTTTATGACCGCTGCCTTTAAGCGTTGGCTGATTTGAAACTCAGCACAGATGATGATTTCCCATGTTGTCATTTGCTAGTAGTCTCTTTTCCCGTATCTTATTTTCTGTTAACATAAGTCAAACATATCCTGCCCACAAGTGTTAGTTCATATTTGCTGAGCTGCTCTCTGTGTTGTCTTTTCCTTTCTCTTACATCTGCCTTGTACTGTTTCTTAAACTATGATCTCAGTCTATGCAATACACTTAGGCGTAACAGCTGGCATTAAATGGTCGGTGTAAAACCAGGTCTAGCATCTCTGCAACTTGAACCTTGAATGACACAAGTTTACCCAGGGAAGGAAATACTCAGTATATTCTGGGTTATCTGTGGATTCATAGCAAAAATTAATAACACTGGGGAAGAAAATTAGTGGATTGAAAGATATTCAAGTGACTCTATTGAAATGCTTTTAGGTTAAATAATGTATTCTGAAAAGTCACTTTTGTTCTATGATAAGGTGGGAGCTATATGTTAATTTCTTTTATTCCTGGATCATTTTCTCTCTGAAGTGTCATCAGTTAAATTTTCAGTACTACATTGAAATGAATATTCATTACTGAGTTACAGCTTTTGAAAGATCTGTGGGGAAAAGTAAAAAAAAAAAAAAAACCAAACAAAAAAAAAACCCCAAACCCCTTTCCTTCCCCCTCTTTCTGCAACTCTGAACATGCACAGCTCGCCCAGGTTATCGAAGCAGCACACAGCCTCCGTGTGCCCCTGGGCACCGCCCTTGGGCTCTCCAGGTGTCCCCACAGGTGCCAGTGGGACCAGGGGCCCTAATGAGAGTCAAACACGAGTCTAAGAGTTTGCAGGATTGGGGTCTGCAGGAACAATGAGAAAAATAATTATCCCACTCATTTCATAGCACACTTGAGCTGGTTGCGAGAGGGATGGCTCCCTTCACAGAAGGGACGGTGCTTGAGCTCATTGTGGCTGGTACCCGTTTTGGGAGGTGGAGCGGTTACAAAGCAGCTTTGGGCTGCTCTGAGCAGAACTGCAGACAAGCAGACTAAATCAAGTCTTCCGATGCCCTACAAGCACAGATAAAACCTGCACAAACTCAGGAAAATGGGCAAAATTTAATTTAGAGGGTGAGTGAATTTGTGTGGGTATCGGGCACTGGGGGCGGGAAGTTTAGGAAGTAAGAGTGAAATACGGGGTAAATTACAGTATTGCTCGCAGTGATATACAGCTCGCACTGCTGAACAGCGTGGTTTAAAAATCCAATAGACAAAATGCAGCAATAAGGTGAATCTCTCGGCTGACAAAACAGGAGCTTTTCACCAACATGCTCTTTAAAAGATGTGTTTTAAAAGCGATCTCAATGGGGTGTAGAACAGTGATGCAATAAATTGCACAAGGGGAAATAACTTTCACAAGGGTGAAATGGGGATGCTGCAGCTGAACTGAAAACCCAAGAAATGGCATGGCTCTCGGCTCCTGCGGCTTCCACTGCGATCAGTGAAATACTCTCAATTGGACGTACGGTATTTGTTTAGAAATAAAATTGCCATGATGTTAAAAACACTTCTGAATTATTTTTAATCTTAACACAAATTCTTTGCATTCTGTCTCAGTGATGATACATGGAATTTTGTGCTCAGTGGGTAATAAAAAGCCTGCATTTAGTGCCACACAGTGGTAAAAAAAATAATTTCAGTGAGGATAGATAAGAAAATGCAGAGGAAACCTTTTAGATTCTAATGCTAAACTTGGAAAAGGAAAAACACATTTAAAAAAAAATAGAATACACCGATCAACTGGTAACAGATATCACCTAGATTTCCTCACCTGAGGATGGTTTATACCACTAGCTAGCTAGATATGCAATACATGAAATTTACCTCTGTAATTTATAATCAACTTCCTTTGCAATAAGGAGAGCGCTTTGCTCATTTATGGCCTTGACAAAATAGTGAGGGATGTGGTGCTGGAATCTGCCAGCCCTTGCAGATGTTGAGCTGCACAGCAGTCATCGGGCAGGGACACAGGGGATTAGAAGTGTAAAAGCATCTCAAACAACTGAAATAATATGGAGTAGTCTCTGAAAAAAAGGCTAATTTGGCGTCCCTGGATAGGGAAGACTTTTGCACATTTTCATAATTAGTAGTTTTCTTGCTCAGGTAGTGCAGTGAAATACTACTGTTGCCAATAAAGCAAGTAATGTTACTTCTGCAAGTGTAATCATAGAATCATAGAATCATAGAATGGTAGGGGTTGGAAGGGACCTCTAGAGATCATCTAGTCCAACCCCCCTGCTAAAGCAGGTTAGCCTAGAGCAGGTTGCACAGGAATGCATCCAGGCGGGTTTTGAATATCTCCAGAGAAGGAGACTCCACAACCTCTCTGGGCAGCCTGTTCCAGTGCTCTGTCACCCTCACAGTAAAGAAGTTCCTCCTCATGTTCAGGTGGAACTGCCTGTGTTCCAGTTTGTGCCCATTGCCCCTTGTCCTGTCGCTGGGCACCACTGAGAAGAGTCTGACCCCGTCCTCTTGACATCCACCCTTTAGATATTTGTGAGCATTGATCAGATCTCCTCTCAGCCTTCTCTTTTCCAGGCTGAACAGACCCAGCTCTCTCAGCCTTTCCTCATACAAGAGATGCTCCACTCCCCTAATCAACTTTGTTGCCCTCCGCTGGACTCTCTCCAGTAGTTCCCTGTCTCTCTTGTACTGGGGAGCCCAGAACTGCACACAGTAATAAGTGTGACACAATTTATTTCTGGCCATCCGGGAACTCAGGAACCCTGAGTGTTGTTCAGCATGATTTTGTGCCACACTGTCGTGCCACAAAGATTTGGGGACAGAAGGCAGACCCCTGCTCAAAGTGGCCTGTAGCATGAGCTCAGTCTGTCGCAGCGCTGGAATGGTGACACACTGTTGTTGCCGTCCCTTTCGGCAGTGGACAGGCATGCTTCACACATGCAGGTGGACGCACATCCACATGCTTTCTCTTTCTCAAGCAGTCTCTTGCATGCAGATACTAGTTTATGAATTTTGGTAGAGAATGAGAAATAATTGATCAGGTTGGGTTTTTTTGTTGTATGTCTACACTAAGCTGGGAATCTGTTCTTAGCAAGGTGCCGGGGAAAAGGCGTGAAAGCGGGCAATGCTCCCTAGTTTTTGTTTGCATACTAAGTACGGTCTCTGTCTGACTGTGACCACAAGCTAACAGCACCCAGGCTGCTTCCATGTGTTGCATTCATGGCTCTAACGCTTCTTGGGTGGAGGGACCGCTCTGCTGGTGTCTGTGCCCGGTATGGTGCTGCTGTGTGCACCAGCCACATGTAGCGTGAGGGGGACCTGAGACTCCGAGGTCTTGTCGGGGTTAGACAGCTCCGGTGGACAAAGAGCAATGGCCACCAAGGGGATCCCAGCCCCTGGATTGCGATTCCTTGATCTGACCCAACAGGGGCAGGGCAGAGAAGAGCAGAGCCTTTCCCAAAACAGCTGGCAGTCCCATCCATTAAAGGGCATTGGGACACTGAGCCCTCGGTACTCAGAATATAGTTTTAGGCGGTGTTTAGTCTATTTAGGCAGTACAGTCAAACCAAGGAACAAAATGCAGCTAGATGAAAGGGCAGCTGTAACGCTTAAATCAGGCTGAAATAATCAAATACGCCCTAAAAGGTGAACATTCATCGTCTGGCTTAACTTCAGACTCGGGAAACACAGTGAAACTAAGTTCTTGGTCCAGCTCCAGGTGTGTGACTTGGCCAGTTAGTTAGCTCATTGTTCCAGGTTTCAGCAGGAAGCGGAAAATGTTTTTGCAGTTAAAGCAGTGCTCTGCAGTTACAGAGCTCTTGTTCCTACGTTTGCTGTGCAGTGTGATCTCCAGCCGGAGCTGGATCTCCGTGCAAAACATTCTGCAGCTGCACGGGGAGCTGCAGCACCTCTACCCGCACAGCACGTTTGCGCAGGCGGGAACTAAAAATGTATTTTTTTGAGTTTGAACTGGAATGCTCACCTGCAAAGTGCTCCAAAATACCACATGGTTCAGTCTTGCTCCAGCTGCAGATTCACAGCTGATGCCTGTTGCCTTCTCCCCTGCAAGCAAACTCTTCCACTTCTCCACATTGACGTGTTTCAGGTAAATAATCAAGAACTGCTCTCACTAGTCCCCAGGACAGGGGTGTTTATATTTATTTAAAATAAAATGGTTATAGTGTGCAACCCTGCCTACATTGCCAACGGTATAGTAATATACAGGTATATAAGCCTTACAACACAATAGGAAGTAAATCCATCCGAGCTGGGTGAGATGGTTCACAAGCACGTAGAATTGCACAGAATCCTCTATGCTGAAAAAACCAAAGGTGTTTGGGGTTTGATTGTTTTTTTAACCAAGAAGGAACCTCTGTGGCAGCCCTGCAGCAAACGCGCAGCTGAGGGTACCAAACAGGCTCAAAGGCGGTCCCAGTGAGACCTGTCCCGTACAGCCGTGGTGGCACACGTGTGGATTTAGGCTGCAGTCTCCATCAGCGGAAGCTCGGCAGGCTGCATCCCAGGGATGCTGCTGTATAAAAGCAGCCTCCACCTGACTCATGGCTCCAGCAGCATTTACCCTTGTGCAGCCTCTGCACTGGGATAAATATTGAGCCTTTTGGCTAAGAACAGAATTTTAAAAAGCAGAGAAAGAGAGAAAATACTCAGTAAGTGTTAGTGGGAGCTGTTAAATCCAGGCTCTTCCACAAAGGAGCAGAAATTAACATTCAAGACGGGCAAGTAAGAACAGTAGGATTTATTTTTACAGCCCAGCATGCTTGTGAACTGCATGGCGGTACATGAAAGACGTGAAGGGATCCATACCGCTAGCACATGGAGCACAGGCAAAGACAGCTTCTTGTGAGCAGTTTGGCAATTATTTGGCTGCTCTCTGGTCAAAATACTTGTGACAGAGGCAAGTCAGAGTTGCCACAAAGATGACAAATTCTTTGAAGTCCACTTGGGAATCACCGTTTTCATCCAGGTTCTTGAAGAGTTTATCAATGGCGTCCTTGTCCTTCCCCGACTGCAAAAGAAAAGGAGCAGCTTGTGATGAGAGGCGGCACAAACCCTAATGCTGCATCATAATGAGCTGTACCCCAAACAAGGGACCTGGTGGGGCTCCGGGCCCTCGCCGAGGTGTGCAGAGAGGGCACTAGGGGAGCGTGAGGCTGATGCCAGCTCTGGCACATTTAGCTTTCCGTGGGGGTGTGATGGAGGTGTAATTGTTCCTGCATGCAGCCTTGCCATAGGCCTGCCTGGAATGTCAGGTTATCACCTTTTCTGCTGGTGAGATTTATTTTTTTTAAATTCTCTTTGCTTGTTTTGTGCATCATATCTCTTGGTGTAAAGCCATGAATTCCTTTGCACCGTGTTTGGCTGAGACAACTGCTCAGCACCCAGCAGAGGACATGGGCCACATCCCCAGGGAGCCATACCTCTGCCTGCCCATCTTGGCAGGAGCCGCACGTTTCCTCCTCCAGCTGCCTGAAAAGCACGTCCTTGCCACGGGAACTCACACCATTGCTGGGGTCAGGCCCAGGTGTGTGTGGAACAAGCAGGGGCTGGGGGGCTCTGGGCGGTGGTGGGGACAAGCGTGAGTCCTGGCATCCTCACAGCATGGGCGCAGATCTGCACCTTCCTACCCTCTGCACAGGGCAGCAAGCGCATCACTCTGCCTCCCCGGAAAGTGTACGCTCCTGGGTTTATTGCATCTGAGAGCTGTGGTCACACACCAGCACAGAGAGGTATGTCTTCTACATTTAAAACAACATTTATCATGGCTAAGCTGTGTGATGAACGATCCTGAGGACATGACCCAGCTGAACTAACCACGCGTTCCCCATCCGCTCCCATGGAAAGGCTCGGCTGGAGCTCGAGCAGTTTGCAGTTCTGCAAAATGATGCGTTCCTGGGGCACATGTCCGATTGAAGCTTCATCAAGCACTGCTACCCCAGCAAAGATGCAAACGGCCTCAAAAATGCTTCGAGTGCTCCCTCTGGCCTTGGTGCCCAGCGCAAGCTGCTCGCAGGAGCTGGCGTCCAGGAAGGTACCTCTGAAGCAAGCATGATGCTGAGCTTGAGGTACAGCAGGGAAAATCTTTTTATTTTTAAGTTGCCATAATTCTGATGAGCTGACTGAACCAGTCCATCTAAAGGCTGATGTTAAGCAAGGCACCTTCCAAGTAAAGACGATAGAGATTTTATTTTATTATCATTTTTGCCAAAATAATAAAAAAAAGTTTTTCCCAAAAGCAGCTTAAAGCAGGGCTTTTTGGCTTGAGTCCCTGCACTGGTTAACTGCAGTGATTTTGGGAAATGCAGCTTTAAAAATAAACAAGGGATGGCAGCAGAGACCTATCTAATGTAGGAAACAACTATGTCGGTTTTGTTGAAGCTAAACGAAAACCGGACCTGATATTATACTAGGATGAAATTGCATAAACGTCTGGAAAATTTCCATGCATTTAAAATAATGACTACCTTAATTCGAATCTGATGGCACTTTTTGATCGTGGTCTAATTAACTGAATTTCTCATTCTGTAATTTCATGTTTCACTTCAAAGACATGCATTTTTGAAATCACTAAAAATTGAACCAGCTCCCTAGATTTGACTGATGAATGTGTCTGGAAGATTTTATTCCTTTTCACTTTGCAAATTACAATCACTTTTAATTTTATAAGCGAATATTTCAAATTATTTTGCCTCTAAATTACTTCTGAAATGCACATGTGGGAATTAGTTTTTTGCAAACTCTTTAGAACCGAGTGCAGTTCTTCTGTCCTGTGGTATGGATTTGTTTCAGCCTCCGATCGGTTCAAGACCTTTCCAGGTAGTTGTGAGCTGTGTCAGGTATAACCAATTCTAAGACCGGAAACACATATGAATATTTAAAAGGTGCTGTTTCCCAGAACATTCTTGCAAATACAAAAATATTGATATAAATGTCAGTAAAATGCAGGTAAAACTTTTTGTTCTGAAGTCAGACTTATTTTCTTGGTTTTTTTTCTTGCAGTTATTAGTCTGCAAAACAAGACCTTGTTGATTTAAATTAAAAATTTAAAAATAAAATAAAGTACTGGCACCAAATGTTATTTTGTGTTGTTTTTTTTTTTCTTGAACAAGTAAAATGGGAAGAGAAATGGAGACCAGAAAATAAGAGGACATTTAGCTAATTATCTCCCTGAAAAGTCCCATTTTTTTAATCAGTTTCAGGAACCAAGTAGAACCAGTAAGAGCAGCTGTGGGGAACTGGAAAAGGTGGTGCCTGGCCAGAAACCATAGTCAGGAATGACCTTTGAGCATTATCCCATTTGGTATGGCAGCGGCTCCCCAACTTTTTTTAGAGCAAATGTCAAGTTTCTGGGGGATTTCCGTGCCCCCTTAGAATTGTGGTTTTGTTGTTGGTTTTGTTTTTTCTTTATGTGGCAGTGCTGTAGGTAACAGACAGCTCCATGACCAGGAACAGGACGCTTCCTATGACGCTGTTGGGTCACAACCACTGAGTTTTCTTCCAGAGCTTTTTCAGAGACATTTTCATCTATCCCTGCCGAGCCATCCAGGTTCTTATTCTGAATATTGCATCTGTGTTTCATTTATGAGTCATGAATCCAGCAGGCATGGATTTCATACGGCTTGCATGAAAAGATATTAAATTGTATCAAGTACCCTGGCTGCAGTGCCCTGAAATATGACTTATGCTGGATACAAAAAGTGGTAGCCACATTTGGAACGTTTGGTTCTGGGTTTTTGCAATTAAGAATAATAACTGTACAGATAGATAAACATTACTCCTGAGTAGAAAGAACAAGACATTTAAAAGTGCTTTCTGGAATTTTAGTGAAGGGAAGCAAATAAAAAACAATTGAAACCAAAAAGCATTTTTTATCCCAGGCAGCTAAAGGTTTTGTTATAATATATTAAGCATTTTGAATACCTACTAAATAAAATTTGATATATAAATATATAACCTACTTAAATGCGCATGATAAGTACATACAAATATATGTTGTAAAATACTTTTTCAGGTCTGTCTTTAATAGTAAAAGACAAATGCAAAACAGTTTGCTCTGAGTTCATCTGTTGTTCTTGTTCATGCATCATTTCGATGTGCATTCTGAGTATGCAGCATAAATTTCTAGAGAAAGTAAGCGTATACAAATTTAGAGAGATTCCCCATCTGCAGTCAAGATCTTCAACTGCTGACAACATCAGTACCTTCACAGCAGTTGTGACATCTCGTGGAGCTTATAAATCCAGGGATAAAAAGGAGGTGAATTCTGAAGATGAAACCCAGTCTATTTCAAAGCCATTGACCTGATAACTCGGGTGATGAATTTAGTAAACAGGGAATGGCCCTGAACATTGGAATCAGTTTTACCCAGTATGCAAAGACTTTGTTATATATTTTTTTTCTGCAAACCGTTGCATATTTCCAGATGTAGTTTCCCCTATAATGTGCTAAAGCCTATGCCTGCAGGCAGCCCTTGCACCCACTACACGGTAATGCTGCCGCGCTGTTCTCTTACCGAGAGGAAGTTTGGAAGCTCTTTTTCCATGAGGGTCTTTAGTTCTGCTTTGGTGAGGGTTTGCCTGTTGCCATCAGTCTTTGCGTACTTGTCAAAGACAGCAATGGTCATTCCCATCGCAGTTTCCAGTTGAGACATGTTGCTGCTGGAGTCCGGATTTCTTCTGAACAGGAACAGCCTCAGGGCTCTCTCGGAGGATGGAGACTGGTCTTATGCTGAGGTGCTTTATGCAACTGTCCCATCCAATCAATGGTGGCACACCAGAGGGACAGCGATCCCTTAGCAAACATCCGTGTCTGAGTGCTGCTTGGAGTACACACCTCTGTGCTGACAGCTATTCAAAACTCAAGCTTTATCACCCTGGTGTGGCTAGTACAACCGGTTTGTCACCAGTAGAAACCAGCCTCTCCTTCAAGATACACAGTGTGACTAACAAACGAAAATCAGATTTTTTACTGGCTGTTTGCTCAAGAATCAGATTTGTTCCTTCAGATAGATAGCCCCATCTGAGCACAGGGCTGAGCCCAGCTTTGGCACAGTACATGCCAGCCTGCTCAGGAGGAAGAGAAGCATCTCACTTCTCCTTCTCTACTGCAGTTAGGAGCTTTGCGAGGTGTTGCCTGTGCTGAGCCAAGTGCAGGCATAGACTGCCCTCTCTGCCATGCGGAGCACCTTGTTGCAGACCAGATGGCTCACTAACACACATGGGATTCACCAGATCGAAAGTGGAGGTCTGTGATGCAGACAGCTAACTTTGTCCTCCTGGGCTTGCACTCAGGCCAGAGTGGATGTCTGGAACAGGTCTGATGAACCTCTCCAGGGCCAGTAAAGGGAGCCTTGCAGAGCCACTCCACTAAGAACTTGCTCAGGTGCCAAAGGAGTAAATCTGACACTTGAGCAAACAATCAGTATCAAAATCCATCTTGATCTGCAGTGAAATAACTTGTTATTGACCCTATGCAGCGTTAAACCTTGCAATGCAATGGACTGTACTGGAAACAAAAGGTCGTTTGGAAGTCCTGTGGTCCTCTGGGGCTTCTGATGAACCTTGTGATTCACTTGCAAATCGTGGTCCCCCATCATTAAAATGCCAAACACACTGGACCCACATCTACACACCACAGAGCTGTCTGAGGGTCTGCACTGGATGCTGAGCGGTACACGGACAGTGTTAGCGCAGGTGGTGAAGCTGACCAGTTACAGCTGCACTGAGTTTTGAACAAGTTAGAATTTCTGGCGAAGCAGCAGGGTAACTCAGCCTCTGTCAAACTCCAGTGGCTATGCTAGATGTGGAGGAGCTCGTTTAAGGTGAGTTACATCTACACTAGAGTCTGCAGAGTGGACACACTCTGAGCAATTATTTGGGGGAACCTATCAAAACTAAGGCATCATGCAGGAATAATGCTGATGGACTCCAGAGTGCAGTGTTCTTTGTAGAAGACCCTGCCCATGGATTCCCAAAATTAATACTGGATTTGGATGTCTTTGGACATACCTGTGCATGCTTGAAAATAAGTTTCCACTCATGTTATGCTATAGACAAGTTAGCAAAACCCGGTATTTAATGAGAAAAATTTTAAAAAATAAACTCTTTTCTCCCAGATGTCTATATCCACCCGTTCCCCAGGCAGAATCTGTCCTGTAATATCTGCATCTCAGGGCAAGAATACACATCACAAGTACATGGATATCTCGTACCTTTGTGAAACAAAACCCCTGTGATTTTCCATCCTACGTTCTCCAACGAGGGATTTTGCATTTCCCAGAAAATCAGGGCAACATCTCAGGCTGTATGCTTTGTTTAAACAGTTCGGGAGAACTATTTGTTCCTGTGGCTTCAACCTCATGACCCAGTTGCAACTGATTTCCATTGAGTGGGTAAAGGGTTTAAGTAAAGTTTGAAGTTTTTACAATAAAATGCATGTTGAAACCTGTGGGGTTTCTTCACAAGAGAGCAAACAACTGGCCCTTGTTAGCTATGAACATTGTCTGGTGTTTGCATACATGCATAACGGCAGTCGCTGCTGTGTCAAGTGCCCAGAACTTTTCTTTGTCCTTTTCTGACATATATCTTTAACAAGAATAATAAGTATGGCCATTAAAGAAAAATCAATTTCTCCCTCTAAAGGAAAACCTAACAAAATAAAATGTCCGTTTCACCCATTCTCATGAACATCAGTGTTGGTTATACAGGTGAAGGAAAAACTGTGCCCTGAAAGGTAGAGGGGGAGATCGTCAGCTTCAGTGAACAGGATGTGTCAGTATGTCCACACCTTTGCCACGTAATCTGGCAGAAAATGCGTCCTCATTCTTGACCCATTTTCCCCTGCAAACAAAGGTGACATGCAATTTTTGAGAGGATGGCTCCAAAAAATGCTAAAATACAAAATAAACCACAGGGCTTGAATTTCTAAAAACTGAAAGGTCACCATGGAGACCACTGCCTGACGGCTTTTTTTTGTTAATGTGTCATATTCGTATTCATGCATGTGCACACACATCAGTACTGCTCAGACTTTTCAATTCACACCTTTGGTATTGTTTAAATATTCTCTTACAATTGGTTCTTCATTAAAAACTGCAGTTCTGTGCACGAGGCACAGATGACTATTAATTACAACTGTTTGCAAAACCAAAGCACAGTACAAATAGGAGGCACACACAGGAGAGCAAGCAGTGTTTTGATGCCACCCCATCTGTCCAGCTCCCTAGTGAGATAAGCCAGTTTCTGTGGGCTTGTTTAAACTTTATTTTATTTTAAAAATGTAAACAATATCCATTATTTGCTTCTTTCAAGATTCTTTCTTTGAAGAATGGTGTAGGCAACACCTTGGAGGAGTATTTACTGAGAGTTTATACAGAATTAGGTCTTGCTGTTTCTAACTTGTGACAAAAGTTTAAATTATTTTTGTGATACAGCTGTGGACTGTCACACACATAATTTTCAAAAACCATTCAGATATACTCAAATTTTATGGCATTTGGCCAGATGTTCAGGCTTACACGAGATTTGTGTGACCTTGTGCTAATTTTCTCTTGGGGAATAAATTTTATCCTGTGCTCTTTGCAGCAGTGTCTGTTTTGGGAAAGTATGAATAAATACATTTATCAGGTCTACTCTAAAGAGCCACTCGTGTCACAGCCAGCTGAATAGCTGAAATGGGATAGCTGAAATGTTAAACTTCTCATAGAGCTTATCATCCCTTAAAGCTTATTCCAACAGGCTCAGGAAGTTAGATGAGAAGGACTTTTTGACACAGATTTGTTATGTATCTGTCTGAACGGAAGAAGCACAGGAGGAAGAAAACACAATCTGAAACGATGAATTTGCTGTTTTTCCTAAGTTGTATCTTGGCAGCAGTACGAAAAGCTCTTTATTTTTCTCTTGGCAAGAGGATAACATCTGAACCATAAACAAGCATTACATGTTCCATGATGAGATAAAATTATCAAAACCCTCAAATTTTCCAGTGTCCTGGATTGTTTGTTGAACTTAGAGTATCAACACACTTCCTTTACGAAAGAGCGAAGTTTTCCTTTGCACTGTCTCTGAAAACTTGCTCAAAGTCTGGTTAACAGTTTTTAAAGGTCATTTCATTTCCACAGGGCATGGTAAATTTATTTACGTCTAGTGATTAAGTGATGCAGTTACTACAGTGTTTTGCACAACATAGAAAGATTAGGCTACACAGGTACTGATGAGGCATAGGCAGAAGAGTTCGTGCAAGCACTGTGTGATGTTCGGTGACACACCGTGTATGTTCTGTTCATTACATACGTATAGATTTACATTATTTTATTACCATTTACTTCTCAAAATATCCTTAAAATGTATTTCACAGATGCAGTTATAAGCTCACATATTGTTTAAGCGAAGTTTAAAGGCAAGCAAAATAGAGAAGACCAAGGTCAGCCAACTGGCTGCGTGACTTCCTGAGCTGCGAGCTGGGGCAATAACACTGTTGTCTGGCAAAGCTGTACCATGGGAAACATACTTTCATCGCTGTATATTGAGTCTACTCAAACACATTTATTAGTGCACTAGACATAGCCATATTAGACTGTAAAATCAATGAGTATATTACAGCAAATTAATTAATATTTGCAGTGCAAATACTTCCGTCTAGTTTTCAATCCTTGACTGAATCATTTCCTGGATGCTATTCTTTACAGGGTTTTTTTATACTTCAGTTTCAAGGTTCATGATACTAAGGCTTCCACAACTACTTTTTTTTTTTTTTTTTTAGTTATTGTAGTGACAGAAAGAGAAGTCACCCTAAGGTAACTGCATATTGTCCACTCAAGTGCTGTAGTCATGATTCTAAGCACCGTGATTCCTCAGGCAGGCTCACACAAGCAGTCCAACTGCCATTTGCTCTACCTTAACTCTTATAAAATCCTACTCAGATATAAGCACATCATGCTGAGCTGTGGTGAGACTAGTAAAATGTTGCTCTATGGCATGGTCAGAAAGAGTTGGAAAACAGAAAAAGAAAAAATAGAAAAAGAAAAAATAGAAAAAAAAGAAAAAGAAAAAAGAAAAAGAAAAAAGGAAAAAAGAAAAAGAACAAAAAAGGAAAAGAAAAAGAAAGAAGAAAAAAGAAAAAGGAAAAAGGAAAAGAGAAAAGAGAAAGGAAAAGAAAAAAGAAAGGAAATGAGCTGTGAGAGGATGGTTGTTTTGTAAACTTTAAAACAGAGTGAACCTTTTAAAGGAAGTTCCTATTTGTTAGAAAGAAAGACACCCAAGAATGTGCCATTTCCAAGAAAGCTTTCAAAAGACTTTTGTATGCAGAGAGGAATATTTTGGCCATGTTAAGCTCTCATGAACTAAGCTATACTTTTTTACCTTTATTGTACAATTTCTCAGAGGGAAGGAATGCCTGAGAGAAAGCTGCCTTGCATCGAGTGTCAGCGCATGCAACACATCAAGAAAAAAGCTTTGCATCCCCCATAAAATTTTTTGTGTGTGTGTTTTAAAATATTAATTTATGCATCTGTTGAAGAAATAAGAAGGGCTGACCTGCAATCACAGAACTGTGTGTAAAGTGAGGTGATCTCCGTATACACTGTCAGGAAGATTTACAAGGCAATTTGATCAAGTGGAAGTTCCCCAGGCACACATGTTTCACAGAGCTGGCTGCTTTTCGTTTCCAGAAAGTAATCACGGGGTGTCGCACAACCGATATGAACAAACAGGGCTTTTTGAGAAGGCAAGCACTGACATCATTCTGTCATTGTTAACGGGGCAGCAAACGAGCACGCCAGGCTCAGAAATACTGAAAGGTGGGGTGGAAAATGGGAACTAGAGCGTGCTTTTATAAGAGACAATTTAACTTCAGGTATCGCTTATCAGAAAAAGAGGGGGCCTTCAACAAACAGGGAAATGGAAGAACGACCTGCACAGAACTGGGAGAGTCCTTGACATGGAGCGGGGAACCCAACCATGAGTGGACTCTCACCTCAAGCCGGAGCATTCTTGAGTGTGTTGAGGAAATGTGGTCATGGATATAAATATAGGAGTTGCATTATTTGGGCCAAAATTTATCTGTTAAATGTGTTTAAATCTATCCTGATAGACTACCTACTGGGTGTATTGAACAGAGCAGCCATAGGGTTGACTATTACTGGTTATGGTCGCCCAGAAATGGCCTGCGTCTGTCTTCATGCTCAGTGCCCAGGCCCATCGCTCACACAACTTTGCTACCACACGGCAGGTCTGACGGCGAGATCTACCTAAAGGCTATCGGCTCATTTTTCCCCCCACAAAGCTTGAATGAAATGGTAGCTACTCTTTCCATTTCCTTTCTTGCCTGATAGCAGTCCCTGTTTAGATTAGACCTAGAGTCTTTAGGTTTGGGTTAGTCTGTATTTAAACACAAACTTAAAAGGGCAAATTCTAATATTGTACAGCTGCTTAACCGAGAGAGTGATTCTATCTGAGCAAACCCAATTGGCCCAGTGGTATTTATGGAGCATCTGTCACCTTACTACCTGCCCTTTTTCTGCTGGCTTCATTAGAGATGCTATGGCTTTTTTCCTCTCTCCAGAATTAAAAGCTGTACAGTAAAAAAGGGAGCAATACCTTTTACTTGCTTTCATGGCTTATTTCCACAGCAGTATCAGAAGCCCTAACTGTGGACCGCAATTGCGTTAGGCCAGGCAATGTACAGATGCGGCATTCCTGGCTCACGGGGCCGGTTGTTCAAGTCTAGGACAAGACAAGTGCATCAGCAGATAACAGAACATAGAGCATTTAGAGCAGATGTGCCTGACAGACCCAATTCCTCGTTATTATTTTGAACCCTTATGTTGTTTAGCTATATCTCTAACCTGTGTCTGTCTTCAGCCTGCTAACAATACTTAACACAGGTGCTGTGCTTGCTCCATCTCTGCCTTATCCTTTTTACACTCCTTTACCTCTGTGGAGTTGAATACTTTCCGGAACAAAGTTATGAAGTTGTTTTGATAAGAACAGCTGTGGATGTATAAGATGTTGTTGAGTCCTGCCAACTGGCTCTGCTCCGGAAAAAGGACAAGGAGGTAATTGTTGTCACATCCTATCAGTCAACAAAATCCACCGGTGCTCAGCACCAGCCCACAGCAACTTAGCCAAAGCCTTGTTAATAGAATGTAGTAGTTCACCAAAATCCTTCCTTCCATCTCAGTGTTTCATATTATGTACAAAATGAGAAGCGTTTCTAGATTATCATCTAGATAATTATTATCTCTTGGTCAGAGAAATCAGTTAATGCTCTTTTGATCCATGTATTCGTTTGTCAGCTGTATTTGCATTTTGCTGTTTACAGGATACTGAGACATGATCACTTAGTAAAAGTAATAATAATAAAAAAATTGCTTTACAGCCACCCTCATTGTAACTACCCAAGACAGGCATGACGGTAAAAACAAAATAAAAATAAAAATAATCCTACTTGTCTGGTTTGTTTCTGCTGTTATTTCTAGAGGAGGTGGCAATATCATTTGGTTTGGAGTCTGATGGTGAAATAGATGCAGCACACAAAATTGCATTTGGATTTGAAAGCCCGGCTCATTGAGGCAGAATAAAACCAACATAGCAACCTCTTTAGGTCAGTGGAAACACGGACCCTGCAGACCCCACGGCACACTTCATTTTCCCCTTGGGTGGTGTTTTTCCTATTTGAAGATCATAGTCTTTGATAGAGAAGCACTTGGAAACATTTTAGCTGAGACAAAGCATTAGTTTTGACTTTCATTTCTCAAGCAATGCTAGGAACTAGGCAAAAACTACAATTTAAACAAAATTCTTGTTTGTATAGATCAGACTTTCTCTGTAGATTTAGCCTATATCCAGAGTTGCACCTGCCTAATTGAGGAGTGTTTTTAAAACTGAGAGTGTTCTTAATTAGTTGAATGAAGACATCCTTAAGTCAATTTAAGACTGGGCTGTAGCTGTGAAGTTTTTTAGAATAGTGACAGTTTTGCAGTGGTTCTTGACGTCAGCGGTAGAGAGAAACCACTTTAGATAAAATCAGGTTTCAAACAAATTTCAGTCAACTGAGTTAACATCATTGCTGATCTGACAGCACCGTTATCAGCCACAAGAACGTTGGCATCACACGGAGACATGACTATTTTGCCAATACGTTGGTTGGGACACCTCATCATTCTGCCTGCTGCTGAGGGTGCTTGCTGTAATGGAGCCAGGAATACCTGCTCCATACTCTTCTTCCACAGGTACTACAAGGGGAAATAACCCTAACCCAGGGCGTGGGAAAAAAGCGTGGTCTGAGTCAGACTGAAATAATCTGTATCCAGTTGCAAAGACTAGGTGCCTAAGTGTTAGGTAGATTAATTAAACTGCAGCTCCTTGAATGATTGTGCAATGGAGCAGGAGACAGAGAGAGGTCAGGGCTGTAGTCTCAAGCTGACTACACTAACTCTCCAAACCAGGGTCAGGAGTGTGACAGAAACGGAGAGGGAAGCTTCATTTGTAGGGCTATGACTAAGCCAAGTACAGTGATGAGACATTAAAAGCACAGCAGAACACATATGAGGCTTTAGAATACATTGTGCTGGTCTTGCTCTTAAGTTTGCATGTTTTAGCTGTGCTTAACACAAGACTTTGAACTTCAAATGAAACTGGAATAGAACCATCCCTTCGCAGCAGCCTGTGCAAGAGAGAATAACCATCAAAACTGGCCGAAAGCAGAGGCCCAGGATTCTCTTTAAGTTCTGTTATTAGGCAGATGGGCTTCATTATATACTGAACAGTTAAATGGACAGTTAAAATTGAGATCATACTGGGCACTAGAATAGGTCCCGAGGTTAATTGCTGAGCTCTTTTTTTGTTTTAAAGCTAACAAAATAACCATGAAGAAGAAAAAGCAGAAGTCTGCCAGCCCTGGAAATTGCTTATCAGGGTTTGTTGTTTCCCAAGTGGTAACAGAAGCAGAGATGATAGACATGATGCATAGGTGTCACTCTCATTGACCGAGTAGGACAACGAGCGGGAGCTCTGAAAATACTCTGCTGGCTCGTAGCCACTGTCGGGCATAGATAAAAATAGGTCATGATAAATTGTGTGTTGGAAATGACCATGTTAGCACACAAAATATGGGCAGCTGTTAATATGGCAGCATTCTTTGCAGGTAGGAACCCCGTTTAATCAACAATTTATTAACAGTATTGTAGTGAAAATATGATTTGGAGATTATTAAACTGGTTTGGTAGCATTCTATTCATTTAGTGGTTTTACTTTAACAAGTCCCTGCATACTCTACCTCTCCTCGTTGTGCTTAAATAGAGAAGTAACCAGTAATAACTAGAAAGATCGAAAGCTACTGCACACACTTGCAGCACTTGCTTAATCAGGGACCTGGCCTGAAGGTTGCGACCCCTTTTACTGGTTATGACTTTCTTGTGCGGGGCACAAATTTATGGGGTTTGTGGAAATCAAGAGTTAAGGAAACGAAGTTACGATAACGAGTTTCAGGACAAAAACCATCAAGATTTTAAAGTGACTGAACTTGAAAAGGAAGAAGAGAAAATCCTCTTGTTTTATTGAATTAATACATAAATATTATGAGATGTATTATAGCAAACAGTTTCTCTCAGACAAGGAATATTCAGAGTGCAGTGATTACAGCATATTTTGGAAAGCAGTGTATTCACTGCAGAAGGGCACTCTGGGCAGTTATAGAACAAGTCTGGAAAGAGGATCCACACCAAACGGTGACCACGGCCAAGCTACAGTAATTTGAGAAGTAGCTTTGTGAACAGTAGTCACTATAGCATAGACAGAGCCAGAGCATGAGCTGTGCTGTATGGCCACAGAGATTTCATTACAGGATATTGAGTAGCAAGGCAGTCACACATTTAGACTACACAAACTGTTTTTAAGGGCTGTGGGAACGCTAGTCTGCAGCTACTGCACTGCCCAGGTACAAGCTGTGACACGCTTCTTGAGCGGTGAAGTTGTTTCTCCCTGCTTTGCCAGTAAGATGATCTGACCTCCAGCGAACTCCAGGGGGGTTGGACTAGATGATCTCTAGAGGTCCCTTCCAACCCCTACCATTCCATGATTCTAAGCTCTGAAAAAGCTAAAAGAAGACAAAATAACCCTGGTATATAAATACATTCACATTTCAGATACTTGTTTTTAGAATTCAGCAGTCCTTGCACAACTGCCACTAGCTTTGCTGTCAATACTCTTCACCTCTGTTCAGACCTTGGAAGCCAGGTTTTGCTAACATTTTCAGTTTTGATTTAATTCTTCAGTGATTTATTTAAAAGTTTTAGAGCTGGCAAAAGTGGAACCAGTGTTCACACTCTGATCTTCTCTAAGCACACCCTGCCCCCAGTTAGACAATAATTATACATAATATTATTATATATAGCTTCATTTAAACCGAGTATTTCATTGTGTGTAGGTGACTACCTCCTCTGGAAGACTTTTCATAGTGAGTCAATGCATCAACACTAACAGCCCCTTCCCACAGGAATATAATCCTTTCTGACATACCACTCCTGCTATGATGTGGTCAGCACTCATTACAGTTTCAGAGATCAGACTCCGGCTTATGTGTAGTACTGTGCATTTGGTCAAATGATTACCACCACGTGCATTTTTTCTCTGTCTTCTTCTATTTATACGTGGGCTGCCTGAAGTAATGCTTTTGTTGGAGAATGTTGTTCGGTCCGGAAGACTTTTCAAAGTATGACAATGCATCCTTTATTATTTCTGGATACGGGATGAAGAGTTGAAGAGTCTTTTAAAATGACATACCCTCCAAATTCACAGACTCCTTACAGTGTTTTGTTAGTGACAAAACATTCAGAAACTGCTTGGAACCAGCTTTTTTTCTTGTATATTGTCCCGCTGACATGATTCTGACAGGAAACTCACGTAATCCATCCTTCAGCAGCAAATTATCGTATTTTTTCAGTTTCATAGTTATTTAGTCATATTTTGTTGATGATGTTGTCCTTTTAGTTCTGAATGTCAAAGTAGATGGTGGAGCCTTGTCTCACTCTTGTTCTAGCCTTTTTCAGCTGCCCTAGTTTGTGGGATTTGCTCATCTGCTGCATCGGATACAATAGCTGCAGTGGATTTGTCATCTTTTCCTCTTGATTCACGGCAAAAAGGAATCAAGTGGTTCATAAAGTGTAGACACAGCCTTAAAAAGCAAAGAAAATGCCAGTCAAAATAACTTTTACCCATAAAGCCTATTTAAAATGAACTTTTATCCAAGACACAGCATCTAGCACAGTCCAAGGGAACAGAGAGAAACACGGGCCACAGAGTTATAATTTCAGAGGGAAAGAGTGTCTCAGTACTAGCAATTGAAAAGCAAAGTCTCCCTATGTTTGGATTCAATCCTCTTAGTTAATTAGTTACCAAGCACGAAGTACTTATTTAGAATACCAAAGATGTCAAGTTTCAATATAAACCAGGTTCTGTGAAATCTGACATGGCTAAGCTTTTCTATCCCTTAATAACTCAATTCCGATGTTTCCAAAAAGCTTTATCACACTGTTCCTTCTGGATGGATGCTCTTTTGATGCAGTAAACTAGCAAACTGCTGTGGTGTTCAGATGTTATTCTGGACTGTGGAAAAATCATCCTGTTTTCATTTCCTAAGCACGTGTAGGATTTGGGATCTTCAGGTAAGTCCTTTAGCGAAACCTGAGAATTAAAGACCTGCCTGAAATGTGCACAAAGACCTGTGCTCACAAACATGTCGAATCAAACTTATGCCGACATGGCATAAACCAGTAACAAGGTGGAAGTCCTGAAGTGGTGGCTTTTTGTCTTCACGCTTATGCATTACTATGCGAGTAAACTATTTTTGTTCTAGTGAATGATGTTCAGAACAGAGAGAAGTACCCAATGGCTGAATTTCACACAGGAGGCATGGTAGGTACGGCCAACTAATCTGGATCATGCTTCTATGCGTTTTTGCACAACCAGAGCCACTCCCCTCAGGAGTGTGCTTTTTGTGCGATTCCGTGAGCTGGAAGTTTGCATTAATGCTACAGCAGTGCTTAGATTTGGGCTGGAACCCGCAAAACTGAGCAATGAAAAAAAATATCAACTGCTCCAAGAATTCCCTCAATGGCCAAATTCCCCTGCAGCTGGCAGAAGTGTCTGGGCATCTTGACTCAGGAAATATGGCATTAATCTCCGGAGATGGAAACAACTGCTATATAGTGAAGACATGACTACAGCGGTCAGCTTTGCCATGGAGATGTTCACAGTCAAGTTAAGCTAACTTAGATCCTTGGAACGGTGTGTTGGCACCTGACCTAATTGCTCAGCATTATTATGACATATGATACAGGTGAGAATAAAATCCATACCTTGATTCAAGTTCTGTGATACAAGATTGCCTTCACAACCCCAAGAATTGGAAAAAACCCACTACATAAATTGGAGAATGTGCAGAGGCATGCAGAAGCTTCCTGTTCGCTGTTCTAGAAACGGGGCCCAAACCTACCCAATACGTACCGCAAATTTCAAGCTTAAAAAAAAAGTGTAAGCAACATAGAAAACTTACGTGAACTTTTTAGAGACTTCCTTTTGCACAAACAGGAAAAAAAAGTAAATTAAACCCATCATGTTCTGCAACACAATCAAAAGGCAGCAAGTGCAGCTCTAGAGACACCATAATATCTGCTCATCACTACTGGCTTAATCTGTTTGAAATATAGTGTCTATGCACATTGTATGTACTGGCTTTACTAATCTATGGGATCTCTTGAATGATTTATAAGTTCCAATTATGCTTTAACATTTAAAATGATACCACTACGAAATCACTCTGCTTTCATTAAAATAGCAAAAAAGTCTGTTATACGAAAGGAAACACTGCATCTGTATCATGACACATCACTGTGGCTAACAGCAGCTAAATTATAGAGCAACAACAAAAGACCTTTTATAATTGTATTCACACATCCTCTGGATCAGTCTTGACCATACAGACCCTGTGCAGTTAATGGCTACTAATGAACTTTTCACTCTGCACCACCTCTGATGTTTGCTTTCTCATTCTCAACCTCGTTCTCATGTCTTCATTAAATATTAACAAGCAGAAAAGTTATTCATTTACAGCTAGTAACGAGATTTTATTACTATGACCAGACCATCTCATGCCTTGTATTTTTAGAATTTTCTACTACAGTATTTCCTGTAAAAGCAAGTCTCTTAGCTTCAGCGGGATTCTACATATTATGGGGAATGAGTTTTCCCAGTTATACATTTTCTTTTTTAGAATGATGACTATTGCACAATAAAAGATACATATTACTGTTTTACTACCTGCATCCTGATATTCTCTCTCACCATGATTTCAGTAGCAGTATGACCAAATCAAGACTGAAGCCAGGTACTCCAACAGGAGAATTCAGGCATCTGTAAGCTCAGTAACTTCAGCTGTGGCCATGGGCTTTTGGAATTTACGTCACCTCTGTGTGGCTTGTCCAAGCCTGTCCAGCTAACTGTAAAGGAAGTTGCGCCTGCCTGTGCAAGTATTAAATTAGCGCTTCTTTCCCTTGCCCACTTTATGTTTTAATATAATTAAAAGATCAATAACTGCCCGGAAAAAAGAGCTTGCCTGAAATCTGCTACCTGCTCTCAGAAAGTGTTGCGTGCTCTAATGGCCCTATGAGCTGGAGCTGGTCCAAGCCCTTGAGCTTGGTACGCAACTATAGGTAAAGCGACTTTATTGCCATTTTTTACTTCTACGCTTCTTTCACTCAGTCTCTATATTGATATTCTTCACTTTTTGCTGTGCTCTTCTCCAGGCAATTTTAGAGTATCATTGAATATAACAACCGAATCCAATATTTTCCTACTAAGTGAATATATTTTTTTCTTATTTCTGAATGTTGTCCCTTTCCAGAAAACTTTTTGCTTTTGTTTTAAACCTTTTTAATGTGTAGTAAGATGCCATCCTAGGAACAGCAGCTTGTTGTGTGCTTTCTGCTCAGTGCACTCCCCAGTACCTGATTTTGAAAGTCCTTCTCTCATAGCAAGAGCCTTTGTATGAACCACTTACCCATTCAGCAGAATTACATGATGAGATTTCCTCATCTACTTCATTGCTGGATGCATTTCTCTCATGAAGTTCTGCAACTTCAAGCATCTGCTCCTCCTGATGCCTTTCTACCGGCACAGGATGTTGTGCAGAACCTTAGGAAAAATCAAGTTATGGTCACTGTGTGCTTACTGTCCACATTTCTAGAGTCACACTGGTACTCTACCAGAGCTCTATAAAGCTTTGAGATGAAGGGTGCAGAGCCCTTGTACAGCTAGTCTTGATGACAGGCACTATAGTGGTATCAGCTTGCAGAGGAAGTCAACCACCTTCAGGTTTCTCAACGCCCCTTATGTGATGGAGAGCTGGTCAATAGAGTCTGTGCCATGAAAGCTGATCAAGAGAACTGATCAGCTTACCCTTAAACAGACCCCTACAATGGGTCAGTTCATATAGTTTCCTGTGTCAACTCCAGTGACCGAAATAGGAGCTTAGGGACTTCACTCGTCTAAATCCCATCCCCTCCTGCTTTTTTAATCTGCAAGTTGAAAGGCATCTCAGATCATAGATATTCTGCCTATATCCCTGGTGGCTCACAAGCTGAGTAAGCTTCACACTGCAACCATAACACTCATGCTACAGTTAAGAGGCTGCCTTAGGTTATCTGTGCCCACCACCAACAGATGCCCTACGTTTATGTCCTGTATAGCGTCCTGTATAGTGTCTTGAACCCTTGCCGTTCACTGTTTTTTGTTGTGATTTCTGCCATCCTTCTTTTCAGGATCTTGCAAAATAACCAAAAATTAATAATTAGTTAAAAATATTCACAGCTTAAAAAACATAGCTCAGAACAAAGTCCCAAGGCTGGATCTTTCAGATGGCACTTCCAGGTGTCACTACCAGGAGTAAGACTACAATGCAGAGCTCAGCTCTGGCTCCTCACTTTTTCAGTCTGCTAAGAAATGATCAGAATTTATATCCTTCAGTGCCCTAGTCAGGTCAAGATCTTCAGTTTAAGTCATCAGTCTTCCTGGAAACATAAATAATGGAGGCAAGCGGCTGCATGCTCACTTGAACTACAAGCTGCACCTCTGATCCCTCCTCTTGGGTTGAGGTGTCCCTAGCAGATCATGACCAGGTGAGCAAAAGTTCTGCACTGCACCGCAATTCCTCTTAGTGATGCCTCTTGAGTGCACCTGTCCGGTCCTCTTAAAACAAACGTCTTAGAGAGTGCGTGTTAACGGAAGCGTCGTCACTCACCAGAAAGTTTTGAGTGCCATTTCTTTTTGTAGCAAAGACACAAGCTTCCCACTGCCACCGAGAAAGGAATGATGGCCCATATTGCTGAATTTCTCTTTTTCAATAAGTGAGCTTCTGCAATTACATATTGTAAATGAAGTTATGTACTATTCAAAGATACAATAGAAGAACAACACCATAGCAAAAAAAAAAAAAAAAAAA
>VZSC01009885.1:222266-263121 GCA_013398225.1 Steatornis caripensis
AAAAAAAAAAAAAAAAAAAAAAAAAGGTCTTCAGGAGTGAATCGGTTCATCCTGCCCTGCCAAGTACAAGGTCATCTATACTTTACCATTCCAGAGGGATGCATGCCTGATGAACTGTAACATCAAGCCCTCCTGTAGCTCTTGCAGTTTGACAATTTTTTCCCCTCAGTGTCTGACATGAGTCTTTTCTGCTTGTACTTTAAGGCTATTACTGCTTAACCAAGCAGGAGATCAGATCACCTAACTCATTTTAGGCGCTTAGACTATTTTAACTCTTTAACAGCCTTTTACATTCATTTCCTACCATTTTGAACACTACTTCATTCATTCTCTGCCACTGATGTTTTCTAAATCTGATAATTTTTGTGCCTGCCTTTGGACTACGAGCTGGCCAACAGTATAGAATAGTTTCCAAAACTGGAGTGTGCTGGATGAACAGAAAGTTTACTCCCTGTGACTATACCACTCGGTATATGAGCCATGTTTGATAATGTTAAAGGTCTAGTCAGAGCTACTTCCCTGGTCTTTACAACTGAGAGGTAGAAAGAGAGAGGTAACGATCAGCATCTTCAAGAAGTGATGCATAGTGTCTTGAGACAGTTGTGTGACAGAAGTGAGGTAAATCGTTTTCTAGGTATGTCACATTCTTTACATAATTTAAGGTGAAACATAATCCTATCACTCCTATTGCTGAAAAATTTAATTCTATTTGAATACTCATTGTATTAATGCTTTTCAACACGTAATTTAGAATTGGGACCTTAAATTGTCTGGGTGTTTTGTGAAATACGCAGCTGATGCACAGCTTTTTTGTAAACCTTAGCTAATAATTATTATTAGCAAACTCTTACAGCAGAAAATAAACACTACACTGGGGGCGTTAAGGCAGAGAGCTTAAGTCAATTGCCATTAAGGGCTGTTCAGGTCCTCTCTGTGTTTGTCTCTTTCGTCCTGAGATCCACAGCGCTTGAGGGAGGGATGTGGGAGAGGGAGGAAATCTATAAAATAGCTCAAACTGAAGAATCTTTATGATGACAAGTTAAATGGCATGCATATGTGCTTGCTAGCTTACCTTTAGCTTCAACAATCACTGTTGTCCCATTTCCACATGCTTTCTTACAGAAAGGTATTTCAATAATTATCTCACAGTAGTAAAATCCAGTGTCATTTACATTGGCAGATTTTATCACTAGCACATCCTTGCTTTCACAGGTGACGTTGGATACATAGAAAAGTTTTGATGATATAGTTTTAGTGACGTTCTCTTTATTAACAAGATACCAGCTTACTCTATACCTCACAACAGACTTTTCCCAAATACAGGTGATTTCAGTGTAGTCTCCAATTGATAGATGTATTTTCGTTGGTGTTTGGATGACTGTTAAGTTATTGGGACCTGTAGCTAGTGGAGAAATACACATAGATTTAAAATTTTAAGCAGCAAAGAGATGACATTGCAGCTGTAATGTCTACAATCACTGTATTTAAAATAGTGTTAATACTGTAAAATCATTACAAGATTTTTTTTTTAAGATTAGTTACTACCCATCTCCCCCTTGAGCAATGGCAATCACTTTCTGGCTAAAGGAATATTTTAATCTGGTGTGTTAAGCCCTCCATCATTTGTTGTGTGCAATAAACAAAGATTTTCTGTGTACTTGCTGATATACTTACTTCTTATTTTCAACAAAAAGTTTTTATAATAGAGGCTGAGTCTGAAGCATACTGAACACTTTATCTGCTAGATAAAGAATGACCAAAAGGAGTCATTCAGAATGATTCATCAGCGAATAGCGAAAGACTCATCAAGATGAAAGAAAAATCCACTACAATTTTTGTCATCATGTGGGAATTCTTGTCCTGCACTGCTTCTAATGAGTGACAAATGTACAGCATTTCTGAAGTGGGTTCTTTAATTTTGTTTAAACTTCTTTCACTAAGTTTTTGCTGACAAGTAGTTTACAGCATCAAATTCACCTCCTTTGTTTAATAAGTATACAACATGCCATGCAGACCACTGTTGTTTAGTCGGGTGTGTTGCCTGGCTTTTAGCTAAGGCTGACAGGGACAGTATCAGAGGAAATTACTTTTGCTGCTTTGAACCCCTTTATCACTCACCATCCACATGCAAAGTGATCTACATGAGATATTTTGCTATACTGTACAAAATAGTTCCTTCTGAAGCGAAACCACTGTGTGGATATCAAATATCTTTTTTAAAATTCTAACTACATTGATGCTCATCACAGAAGTGGTAATGCTATAAAAACTACCCCCATGACTGCTGAGACCATTAGTTTCACATGCTGTGCTAACAATTGTAATTTCCTTTTTTCTAGCATTTATACTATTAAAGTGAAGAACTACTCATAATGAGAGTAAACTGTACGATTTTCTTTCCAATTTTATCCTGTTTGTAACTCAGGTACATTTCATACCAACATATAAGTAGTGGGATGATTTTGCCCCATCTGGTCCTAAAATAGCATCTGGTAAGTTTTATTAGAATTATGCAAATAAACTGTTTTCCTCTGCCCTTAGAAAAAGCCACATATTCACCACACCTAAAGGAGTTAGGCACCTCTATTTTTTCCACAATGCATCACTCAACAACTTGCAGAGAACAGTACGGACAGTATAGGGTCAATATAAACAACAGAAAAAACAAGGGAAAGAATTGATGTAGCATATAAATGACAACTTCGAAGCTGTTCATGCGTCAAAGAACTGATCATTAATTTCAGCTTTTCTGTTAATTTGGTTTGTCGTTTGAAATACAGCTGTGCTATTGGCTGTGCTGTGTTTCTGTCCTGTGACTTTTCTGTTTTGCTGAAAAATATTACTGAGAAAATCCTTTTGCCCTTGCTTAATCTCTCCCTCCCTTCCATTCCATTTTTTAATTTCTACTGAAAACCTTCAGTATTATCCAGTGCAATGCGTATCGAATAAGAAACATGAAACTATCTGCTTTGTATTTCAGTATCTACGTGATCTACAACAAAACCTCCTTAACATTTTAAAATTCTGCGTTTGGTGTTTGTTACATTAAATATTCAAGTCTGAGGGTCTAAGAAAAATGGTGCTTGTATTAACCTAACATCATTCTGGGTGCTGAAGTGTACAATTTGCTCCTCTACACTTTTTCTACCACAATCTCTTTGTGAAAATGCTTTTTGATTCCCCACCATTTTATTTTTTATTTCAGCATTATGAAAATATAGTTGACATTCTCATCATCTCTCACACAAGTCTATTTGAGGTGGATATACTGTAAGAAGTTTTTTTAAAATCCAGCTCAGGAATTACAGATGACTAACTAGAAACAAAACAAAAAAAATGAACAGCACTTACCTAAGGCGCAAAAACACATTGTTAAAAGAAGTTTCAGTGAAATTCTGATCATCACGCAGGATTATTAGCACTTGCATCAGGGTATCTTTGTCAAAGATCAGCAAAACAACAAATGAAAGCACGTCAGATTCGTAGCTTAACTTCCTCTTCCCTCATGTGGTGAGGAGGATAGAGACAGAAAATGCAACCCAAATTTTCCCTACACTTTTTGAAATTGCCGTCATAAATGTGTTTGTTTTAGAGCCCAGATGTCCTGTCCAAAATCAGAACATTTCTTCTTTAAATTGTGTCCTAACTGGTTACCTTTCAACACCACAGTAGCCTCTCTTCTGATATGACATGCTGATATGAACTGCTTTTCCGTACTTATAGAGGTCTCGTGAATGTTTGCCATTGCACTTCTGCAATTCACCATTTAAAGGCACTTTATGAGGATGAAACTTCTCTAGCTACTGTGTACATGCCTGCCAGTGGCCTCTTCCAGCCAACCTAATGAATCTTATTCAAAGTGGAGACAATGAGTTTACATAGGTTACATTGATGCCAAGTATTACTCCTGTCTTTCCTTATCACATAAATCACTGTCACCTTGCTGAAATCTTGACTAAATTCTTCGCTGCTTTGAAAAGTACTTTCCTAGTCTTGCCTTAAGAGTAGCATAGCTCCACTGGCAGGAGCAATGGAGGAAGGTTGAATTCGAAGATCGCACTTGCAGTGGCCCCAAGAACCCGCAACATCAGTGGGAAACAATCCAGGGCACTACGCTCTGTACGCAATGCGTCTCACCATTCCCTCTACGGGTGCAGTTGCATTAATGCAATAACAATGTCACGTATATTAACTAAGGTTTGTTTCAGGAAGATTATAAATATGGGTTAAATAAATTGATCTACAGTTACATCATTAAGTTAAGGGCCATGCTGAAACTTATTTGCCTTCAATTTTTTAAAAAAATATAAATTTACAAATACAGATAACTGTATGCTGCTTTGTGTTCTCCAGGACTGATTTTTGGCTCCAACCCAGAATCACTCACATTGCCTGTCCAGAGAAGTGGAAGACAAAACATTGCTTCGATTTTCTCAGCTTATCCAGTCTTAGTCCCTTGACAGATGTTTCAAATGCAAAGGTACCAGGCCAGGCAAAATTGTCCAACAAACATGTTCAGTTGGATAACATCAAAATTGCAACCATGAAAGTAAAAAAAACCCAAACAAACCAAAACAGAACATGCTGAGAACATGACTCAATTAAGAACTCGGTAAGAATTTGTCAACCATGAAATTTCTTCGAACGATCATGAGGTTTTTGCAGCTCTGGACAGGCGCCCAGAACAGCTGAACTGCAATTTGTGATGAAGACACAGCCACATTTAAAGCCTAAAGCACCGTTCCTTTCCATTTGTCAGCAACAAAATCATGATGCATCAGCTCACCTGCTTCTCAGTACCTACCTTACAGAAGTAGTTTCCAGTGTCACTTAGATTGCCAAGTAAAATTAAAAATGAAACAATAGCAAAGGTAAATGTCACAAAGTGCAGTAGGCTATCCCGGTTTCTGGTGGTACCCAGCTGACTTAGTTGTCACCTTTTAGAGCTAGTGAGGACATAACAAATACCTTTAAATTCAGGTGGATGAAAGGATATATTTAAACAAATGATTTATACTTAAGGATATTATTTAATTATATTAAATAATTCTGTTAGCATTGGCATTCACGTTATATTTAGTACTAATGATCAAAGATGTAGAATAAATGAAGTACGCATGTGTAAATTCAAGGGAAAAATAGTTTCTCTTGTATTCAAATAGCTACATTTGTGCACTTAGTGTTGAGTTACACAGCCGGCAGCTCCAGCATGCAGAACATTTTGTCTAAAGACAAAGTAAAGCTTTTTCAATAGTGCTGATAGCAGCTTATATTTACTCTGAAAGATGCTTTGGTTCTAATCCGAAGCACCTACTGTCAGAGATGAAATGAACTAGCACACAGAAGAAGGGGTTGGGAGAACGGTTTATTTTTAGCCCAGGTTACTTCCTCATACCATTTTACAACACAACCCCACAAACTCTCACCACAGTACTACTCAGTGGGTGGAAAAATACGGTGACAAAGTTTCTGAAGCCAGCTTTGCTGCCAGGATAATTGCATCACACAAAACGACTGTGTGGGTCAGGAAAGCATCTACAAGAGAAAGATTCTTTGAAGTTTTCTTTTTTTTTCTTCAACTCAATCTTAGTTAACCTTGGAAACTGCACTGATGAATTTGCATTCTGTAAATGCGTAACTTTACTCACCTGTGTGCTGAAGATGATTGCAGAGCAGCTGCTCGGCGCAGAAGAGCTCTGTTCTTGGAGAGGCAATGAGAATTATGGCCAGGTTCTTCTGGATGCTTTGCACAAATCCATCTGCCCAAAACTTTTCTCCACAGTGTTCAAAGAACACCAGTAGAGGCATACTGAAAAATACATTTGAAACTTTTAACCAAAGAGGGCCTAAACCCCTTCCCTCTTCCTTACGCATGCGGCAGATTTGTTTGAGAGCTTGTAGCACAAGTATTAATGAGATAGCAGCATTTTGGAGGTGTTACTGTCAGCAGGGAAAGTTTATTAATTTACAGCAGCATTGAGGAGAGTATGTGTGAAACTCAAGGTAGTCAAAATGAGTTCGTAATTCTGCTACAATGGAGCAAGAAGATGGAGCAAAACCCATTTATATTTATTTGTTGTGAAAACTTAATCTGAAATTTTCATACTTGAAACAAAATTGTGAAGCACTAAGTCAAAGACATGTTACCAGGTTCTTTTAAAAAAAAGTTTTAATTCACATTTGCCTTTCCAAGGTCTTCTTCAAATCACAACAAACACTTTAGAAAGTCACAGGTGTGCCAAAAGAAAGACCAGGTAAAAATGGAAATGTGACTTTAGTTGTGCCTAACTCATGAATCTTCACCCCTTCCAACTCAAACACAAGGTGGAAAGCATGCTATGACTTGGGCTTTTTATGCCCTACCTAACTTTAATGTAACAGACATCATGACTTCTCACGACAGTCAGTGGCATTCTACATGCTCTGTACGATACATACACATTATTAATTTTGTCCAGCTATGACCCAAACAAAACCACCAAAACCTTAATTTGATATTGACTCTGTGACTCATCGTAGCACAGAAAAACCACGCCTAATTTATTTTCCAACTGTGAATACTAAATTAGGTCTCAGTAGGAAAAACAGCTACAAAGCACAAATGGACTGACAAAACAAATATGCCAATTGTTGGTATCACAATTAATTTTCAAATTATTTTTAAGAGCGTCAGCGATTCTTTTACCTGATCTAATGATTAAAGAAGTGATCTGCAAAAATTTCCTTTCAAAAGAGCAGCTATGTAATTCTTACACAAAAAAAATGGTCAGGGTACTGGCTTCAATACATTCATCAGCAGGACCTTCTCAACACAAATGCTAGCATGAAAAAGGAACTATTTTCTTTAGCTTTAATTTAGGTTTGCACCTGGCTTAATGTAAAATAAAGGTTATGAATGAGCTTTTCCTAGAAAGCAAGAAATCTATTTTTCTTGTGAATCCAAATAACTAATATCTACCTTTCAGCAATGTGGATGTAACTAGAAGTATCTGAGATAGAACACAGCAATGGGAAGAAAAGTGGAATATAACAAACGCGACCATGTGTCTGCCAAGCAGGGCCAAAACCCGGCATTTTCAGTGGCTGGAAGTAGTTTCCTTCTAACTTCGTAAGTGAGGGTCGCATTTTTGCAATGAAAGCCGTATCAGATGCTGAACACCGCTAGAGTCAGCAGAGAAAACACAGAAAAGTGGGCTTGGGCACTGGAAAAGCAGATGGTAAAGCAGGGTTTACTGAGAGCCACTCGTTGTCCCTGGACACAAATAGGACTCCATCAGCTCTCAAATTCAAGCTTCTACTCCTCAAAATTTCATAGAATGACAGAATGAATATAATTCAGCTTTCCAGGCAAAATAAACTATGTCCCACATTACCCAGAACAGCAGCACCTTGAAGGGTCTGCAGCCAGGAGCTGTGGACAAAATAAGCTGTTATCAGAAGATTCTATATTTCAAACTACTGCTATCAGCTTCATCTGACTGTACGTGACATCCTTTCGTTGCCCGACACCCAAGCACTCTGCTGTCTCCTCCTAGCTCTTGTACTCTCTAACTGCTACTTCCTTAACTCCAAACAAAATTTAAAACAAAGCTTATTTACCATAGCACAAATATACTGCATGCACGTGTGACTTTTTCCTCTGCTTATAACATTACATCCACTCTCTTTTCTTTCATGTGTCCTATCTGACGTATAGTTTGAAGTAGTATTTAAGTACAGAGTGGCCTGATTTCTATCAAGTCTTGATGTAGCACCGCAATATTTCTCCTCACTATCTTGATACATGTGAGGGAAAACCCAAGGATTATTACTAAACAGATCCCTCTACAGAGATTTAAATGCCTGCAGGCTTCCATTTGCTTAGGCTGAGATTTCTCAAGAAAAAGAAAATATAAAATAGGCAATGACATCTTCTTCTAGCAGGAATGCCACGCTTTTTCCAGACCACAGTCTTGAATGCTTCCACTGCAATACAAGATCTGACTCTGGTAAATTATTCCCTAGCCAATTGCACTGAAATAACCCCATACATTTTTTTTCTTCTTTTAAAACAGAAAGTCTCCACAAATTGAAGTAGAAAAACCCCCAACAGAAAATCAGCTGGTAATGAGGTATTCCTGTTCATGGTATCCTGCATACAGAAGGTTTTTGTAGGATTCGTTCTAACACAGCCTACTAGAAACATCAACCAGAAATCTGGGAAAGCAGCGCCCAGAGTTAGCAGCCATAGGATCCTTTACGTGGATTGACCACGCAATTGCCCACTGAAGATACAGTTCAATTTTCATGATCTACCAGCATGACTTGCTGTTATCAGCACGTATATTAGTGAATACCACTTCAGTCACAAAAATATGTATTGTAATCATACCACTGTGTAACCTATACACTATACCCATTATACTACATGGCATAACCAAGCAGGGAATGAAACAAATGTACAAGCAAGGAAAATGACTCAGCCAAACATACTTCATTTCCCAAATACACACACAAAACAAGACAAAAAATAGCTGCCATTGTGCTTTACTGCAGTCTAGTTACAGTGTTATATACCTCCCATTTGGGTTTAATGTTGCAGGAAAATGGCTTTCACTGCAGCAGGGCAGATTAGATTGGTGTATCATTAAATACTTATAGCCAAGTATGAAAAATATCCAATAGAAAATACGAAACAACCTTTCTTCATCCAGTAACTGAATGTGGCAGTTTCTGCGGTGATTTTAATGAAATGCCACCGGTTAGCATACACAGGCTGTCTACACAGAAAAAGTGACCACCAGCACAGCTCTTCCAGCACAACTACTGCACAACAGCTATTCTGGGAGAGCCCTTTTTGCTCTGTTTCTTTTGCTCTTGAACAGTGTCTCCAGATGGAGGAAATTATTGCTGGGCAGACAAAGTAAATCAGAACAATTACCACAGTAAAATGTCATTTTTATATGATTCTAGATCTGGAATTATTAATTGACTGAAAAGGAATCTATTTTCCTCTTTGAAATCTATATATTCCCTCAGTTTTATGCTTCACTCGTCAGAAATACAGTTTTGTATAGTATTGCACCAAGCATAATTCATCATTACCACTGCAGTGAAGGGAATGACTTCTCATTTCAGCTACGTGCATTTTCATGGTGAATACGTCAAACAAGTAGAGATGTCCAATGACACATGAACAGAATCAGATTCTACAGCTCCACATTGATTAGAGCTAAGAAAAATAGAAAAATGCAACTTTTCTTTTGGACATAAATACATACCAGCTATTAGGAAAGCTAGCCGCTGTCCAAGTTTCCTTCTGCTGCTGCTCAATCAGATCTGCTTAGAATTTGTATTTAATGCCAGTTTAACCCCAAACACAGTCCTTCATAATTAACTTCAACTTGATGCTAATGAAACATACCCTGCTACCACTGTGCACATTCTTTGAGCCTGAGAAGTCTGGAAGTTCAGTGTCGTAAGAATGGTCTTCCTGCTTCAGGTTTTCTGATGAGTTAGTTACTGGCCATATGACAGTACACCTGTCAACAGACTAGCTCCAGTTTACCCAGAACAGAAGACTGAACATGCAGGATTGGGATACTGTGAAGCAAAGCCAATCAGATCTGAACCTTAAGAGACACAATTTAAATGAATGTAGTGAAAAGGAATACAAACAGTACATTCAATTTCAGTTCACATCAAAGCAGAAATTTTGCAGTTGTTGCCCAGAAGACCCAGTAGCTGAAACGCACGACAGGCATACCTCCTTGCATGTAGAAACAGAAAGTCATTTGGCAAATTACTATTCTTTGATTTGGAAGTCATCTCCTCTAACAATAAAAACCCTAAGAAATGGCTCTTGAGATCACCACTAATTAGAAAGCCAATTCAAGACTGTAGGACTAATATGACTTTGTCAGTGCTCCAGAGTGAAGCATCATAGAAGCAATCACTTTAAAACCACCCACAGCAAGCACAAAAATGTTCAATATCCCTGCACTGCAACATCAAGGTCATTTCTGTATTTTTGAATTGAACAGGAAAAAAAAGAGTTGGAAATAATTAACCAACAAAAATACCACAACTCAGGCCAATGGTTTAATTAAATTTAGAGTTTATTCCAAAATGACTATTCCTTTCAGTAACAGTAGTAGAATGTTTTTCAAGATCATCACTCATGTCTTGAGACAAAAATTGGAAGCTGTTACATATTCACTCCTGAAATACAATGTCAAGCTTTATCGACCTTGAAAATATACAAAGAAAGTCCTTATTTCCTTTGGGTGAACAGTTACTACACAGTTTTCTGAGGTCTCTGTACTGTTGGAGAATCCTGTAAAACAGAAAAATGTTGGTAACTTATTCAAGAAGTAGCTTTACTCAAATTTACGTATTGTTCTACCTCAACAGTTGTAACTCATCCCTTCTTCGAAAGCTGGCATTTGAGCAGATTCTCTTCCTTAAAGCTGTAAGTAGTATGGAGCCTAAGATGCATCCATTCACAGTGTGAAAATATACAATCTACCTACTTTTCACACACTGATTCACACAGAAAGCATGAACGACTCCCCAGTCATGCACCTTTTATTCATCATGAATTAACAGCAAGCAAGTTCTGAGCTGCAGGTCAAGCTGAGCTCTAAACTCCCACCTAGCCCAGCCCAAAACGTCTGCAAGCTTTTTACAAGGCACAAATATGGATGTAAGTGACAGTAAAGACAATGTCCAAGGAACCAACTGGAATGAGAAATGAAATGAGCTCACCCACAGCATTTGACTTGAGTGTCAGCCCTAACTTGAGTCATATCCACACGGTCCTTTAAGCTGATTACAGTGGGTATTTTTAACTGCATCTGTCCATTTTTCTGCAGCACAGACTTAAGCTGAGATTAACACAACTCATCAGCATCTAACAATCAATCTGTGTCACTAGTGTGAATTCATAAAGCAGCCATTTCCACCTGGACAAAGATAACTCCAGAAGGATTTCAAGCTTTTTAACACTTCAAGGCAAAACAAGCCATCAGAGAAATATGGCGGTCTAGTACTTGCAGGGAATCTTTGCTAAATGTTCCTGCTTGCAGGCTCTGCCTCATACTAGGTCTGTCATATAGAAGAACAATGCATTTTTAATCTTGCAAATATTTTTATATTTTTAATTAGAACATTCATCAAGCTTCAACAGTCAACAACAATACAGACACCAACATCCTTATTCCACCCACCTTTGCTTGGATATTGCGCAGTCTTCCATTTCCACCGCTTCAAAGTGTTTACATCCCAGATGCCTGTGAGTGATCGCTCTTCTACTAGCATCACTGATCCTAATCCCTTTAGCAAAGACTGCAAGTGAAGAAAACACAAGGAATCAAACCACAGTTTATTGAAAATAACATCACACTCACTGATCTAGTGCACAGACCAGAGTAGAATTTTCATCTCTGGCATGGATCTGTTAAGCAGAGCAGTAGAGGCTTTAAAAATCTGCTAGGTCATGCAACCTAACGGCAACTACAGATTTACCAGGCTTCAAACTAAGAAGCTGACGTGCTGAGAGCTTCCCCTGTGTTGTAGGAAAATTCAGAGCCTACTGATCTCTCCATTCAAGAGCTGAAACTCACACTGCACTTTTAAAAACAAAACAAAGAACCCTACACGTTGTTCCCCATGTTTCTGTCACCACAATCAAAATTTCATATTTAAAAATAAACTGCCATTTATTTTATAAAGTAATCTACCCCTATATGAAAGGTCAAATAAACAAGAAACTGAAAATACAAGGTACACGATGGAAGTGACCAAAGTTTCAAGAACTTGCAGAAATAAACTACAGAGGAAAAAAAAAGGTTGTTTCCTTTAATCCTGTCCACATTTCATTAACAACTTGTAAAAACTAAGGAAACAGCAAAACAGATGCCTGCTCTCTGAACCAATTAAGGTACTGTGGGAAGCGTTATACAACCAAGAGCTCAACAGAACCAGTCCTACAGGTATTTATGCAGATCTTCATGCTGCTCCTGTGGCGACTTCATCTGAAGTAACGGCTTCTGTGTTGCAAAGCTGAGTAAAAGTAAGACCTGCTTCCCTCTGAGGCTAAAGTTATACTAGTATTTTCTAACCCATCTTTCGTGGAGTCTCTAGCACATGGGATGTTTCATTCCAGAACCAGTTCTCTCTAGAACAAAACCACCTCAAGTGGTATTCTGTCTTGAAGGATTAAATTTACCTTCAGATTTATTGTCACAGGTTGAGACAGCACAGGATCCTCTCCAACTTCATACAAGTGCCTAATTCTTAGCAGGACACGACTGAAGTCTGCATCACCTTGCTTCTGTTTACCTTTAAGAGAAAACAAAACATCAGCATTTTCTCACTTTAAAAATAAAACAAAATTTTCAACTTTTTTTTTTTAATTTAGCTTTACACTCTCATAATTTGAGCTTAATTCTCATTTTTTTAAAACTAGCAAGAGGACTAACAGCGAGAAATATCCAGCTTCCACTGTGGACAGGAATGACACTGACAAGCGTGATGAACTCTTGCAGTAGAAATATTTTACTATGTGAGTAGAGCAATCATACAGTACAATTAACTTTCTTGATAGAGGAATTTAACACTTTGAATAAACAGAAATACTAACCACAGAAGACAGAAAGCCAGCTTCTTTAATTGTAACAGCCACCCTTTTGAAAGCACTTACCCATGCGGACGCTGCGGACCTGCTCTGCATGATTAGAGCTGTATCTCCACCCTGGAATGCTCAGAGTCTGGAGATGAAGATTAGGTGGAACAGTTACAGGTGAACTGTGGACTGGAGTCTGCTGAAGTTGTCTGGGTAGCTTTGGTTTTTCTCCTCCATGCAAAGTGAAACAGAGAAAACATCAAATATCCATCACACACACAAGCCTGGCTAGGGTACTGTGGAAGGGTAAAGAGATTTTTGCTTTTTCTGTCAAGCCAGATGCAAAGCAGATGCTATGCTTTCTCCTCCAAGGCCTTCTGAGATACAAAGCAGAAAGCAGCATGATTTTAACTGCTGGAGAAGTATATTAGAGCTTTCCAGAGAGCAAATTTCACTGCAGCTTGAAGATGCTATTCCACTACCAGGCATCAGTTTTAGCTAATAAGTCAAACAAGTACGTTTAAAAGAATGACTCTAAAGAGTCATTAAAGACTCAATATCCAGGAAGCTGGTATATGGTGCACTATCTACTATGCACTAATTCTCCATGTGGACATTTGTTCTCATTAGATGCTTTGAAATTTATTCTCTTCTGAAAGCAGAGATAATTGTGTAAGAAGAGAAACATTTCATATACTCGGACAACATCCATGTTTGAAATTAATGCAAAGTAATTAGCAGGCTCTAAATCTGTCTCCTAACTCACTGTACTAACTTTGCCACTCAGGAGGCTTGAAGTCTGCATTTACAAACTTAACAGCATAAATCAAAGAGCAAAATAAATAAGCCATTCAGATGCTAAAGATAGCACAGAAGACAGAATGAGTTACCTGATAATGCTCCAAACATCACTACTGGCCTGTGTTCTAATGCCAGTCCACTCGTCCGATACAAAATATTGGTGACAGCCTTGGTTCCTAAAATCAGCCAAATCACAGGGCGAACCACTGAAGAGTCATTCAAAGTGAGATTGTAGGTCAGGTCCCACTGAAGGTTGTTCCATAGTCTCCTGTGAAGCATCACCTGTATTGGGAAGGTAAATGTCACAATAGTAATTTGTCATCATGCTTTACTTATCACCAGCCATGAAATTATGCTCTCCTAGGAAAAAAAAAAAAAATTGTTACCTCCACTTGTCCATTTCCTTGACTTGAGACACCATGAGCTCTTTCTGCAAGCAGTATCAGCCTTGTGGTATCATCTTCAATGTAGGCAGTCTGGACCATAGGATAATAGTTCTGAAAACACAGAGTAAATCACGCGGTGATAATATTAACTTCGGTAACAGCAATGGAGAATGAAGGTAAGACACAACTGACTTTGGATTACACCTTTGTGCCTACCCGAGCCACCGTGTTATTCACATATGTCTTGAATGGTCTTTTCTGAATCTGATATCCATTGCTGTCAGTGTAGAGTAGCTGCCTGGTGTTCAGATTTGTGCTTGTTCTTAGAATGGCTTCACGATTTAATTCCAAAGGCCCAACACTGTATTCTTGCTCTATCCTATGGCAAAGCAACTTCCCGTCATAGCCTTCTGGTACTGTATAGATCCTGGTATATACTGCATATATGTAATCCTGAGCAGTAATATTACTACAGAAATGAGAGGAAAGATACACAGATTATAAAGTAGAGCACTTTATCAGTTATGTCAAGACTTGCAAATCATTCACAATGTCATCCTACACATAGACAACTTTCTTGCTTGTTTTCTATATATTTCATGTACATGTACAATTATTTTAAATTTCAATTTAATTTTCAAAGGTACAGATATTCAGTTGGAGTAAATGATATCCTACAATTTAGTGTTGCAAGTGTAAAGAAGACTCTTGATTGGAGAGGTTGCTCTGTTTTTCTCAAATTAACAAAATTCTTAAAGTAATTATGACTCTTTAAGCAAAACATTTACATTCTACAGAATACATGTATATTTTCCATCTGGGCAACATTAATTTTGATGCAAGAATTCTACCATTTTCCAAAGGTCCTTCTCAACTGCAATCCTTGTACAATGTCATTTAAAGTAAAAGGCTTCAATCAAATAATCAAAATTAAAAGAGGGTGAAGGGTTTATAGACTAATATAATTTTAACACAGAACAGTAGCTGGTTCATCAGGGGGCAGAGTGTCCTTGTGTAGGATTCATTTCTCCTTTCTCTAATTAGCTTGTAGGGAAGATATTCAGTTATAAAAATGAACCATTATGTCCAAATTCCACCCATGTAAGAAGATGTTAGCTGCAGTTTTCATTGCATTTTATGGAACCAGGATCCCAACAGCATCTGCACTACAAAACAAACTACAGAAGATAACTCTGAACAATGTTCAACTCCCTCCCTGCAGCAATATGTGCTATTGAAAGGAGGTGCTTCCTCAGCACTACATTTAGCAAATGCATGCTAGTTCTTTTGTCTAAATCCTAAACAGTACACAGAGCTCACTGTTTAGGAGTAGCTATACAGAATTAATCTCATACATATCTACAGAGAATTAAACATTCCTCTGAACTGAAGCTGTAATGGTGTTGTACCTGTAGAAATACTGCCGTATCTCTGTCATCAAGTTTCCAGAAACCACTTCTAATCCCACTGCTTTTGATACTGGAACAGCTGAAGCATTTGGGGCAAATAAGTAGTTATCTGAAATGGGTCCTTTCATCACGTCTCCATTCACATGGTACTCGAGGAATTCCTGGGTCAACTGGACAGTCTGGTTAGTCTCCCTGTGAAACCACAGACGAGGAAAAGTTATATTACTTACAAACACATTTTGTACATAATAGATGCAAAGCTGAACGGCAACAGGAATGAGGTTGCAAATGTAAGAAAAAAAAAAAAAACTGTTTTCTCAAAGTGAATAACAGATTTTATAAGATTTAGGAAATGAGGACAGCAGGGAATTTAAGTGCTTCCCATCAAGATATCTGTCAGTGTGTAAATAAATGGAATTTCTACGCCATTTTATGCTTTACATCTTTCCTATACATACATTTCTGTACATCTTAAGACAGAAACAACATCTACATTAGCTCATTGTTTTGACATGAGAGTTGCTACAGGATCAAAAACTACCCATTGCACAAGAATGAGGTACATTGCACCATATTAATGAATAATCAGGTCAATTTAAGTGACTTTGTAGCTAGGTAAATCAGCATGGTGCAAGTTTCCATATTTAACACTGGTAACAAATATAATGGCAACAGGATAGCAAAATTTACACTTGCTCAGTACATACTTTGTCTCCTCCTTCCTCCCCTGAAGCTTACAGTTTAGCTTCTGTGACTACCTGCCACTGTCTTTGCAAAGACATATGAAGGCAATTTAAGATACTATTGCCCTCAGCTATCTGCTGTTCCTCTTCTGGGGCCTTGCTGGCAAAACAGGAAAAATCACTTAGTCTGGCATATAAATTTAAACTGCCAACCATTTTAGCTAGTGTTAATAAAGTGACCTACAAGCTGTAACGACTGAGAAACAAAACATATTCAAGTCTTATGTACTGCTCCTGTTATAGGGCATTTCCAGTGCAAGGGCATGACCTAGAAGTTCTAACTGTTACAAGCTAAACTTCATAAGGCTTCACACTTGAAGATCTCAATTTTTTTTCAACCTTTCCTCCCATTCTGACCTGACATCCTGCTCTTTCTCATTATCCCAAAGCAAACTTCCTGAAACTCAAACATTCTGGATTTGCCTGAAGGCTTGTGTAGAAAGTGAATATCCCATTACTTCTACATGCTGAATTTCAGCTCTTGCTGCCGGCCAGAACAGGATGGATAAAAATTAAGATTTGAATTCAGATTTTTGTTCTTCCTCATTGTGTTTATTATATTCCTCATGGAATCTGGGAGTAGTTAGGATCTGAAGGCACTCTGAGAAAGTGCTTACTGCAGGGCTCTTAATGAAGGCATACCTACACTTTTAAAGCTGATTTTAACTATACTGGACAAGTTCTTGCTCTAGGAGGCAGAATTATGAACAAAAACACAAAGGTGAAAGAGATCTAGCAGTCACTAGGCCAATGCCAAAGGGGTCAAATCTTCCAGCAGTACATAGCTGACAATCCGAATCGTGAGCCGGCAAAAAGCAGCCCAGCTCAACTGAAGCTGAAGTAATTGGGCCAGCTCACATCAGCTGAGAAAGACAATCTGCAAACCCCAAATCTCACCTTGAACTTGAGCGTTCTTCCGTTTTATCTGCCTTATTAAATAGAATTTCCTTAGTTAAATGTTTCCTTTCAAAAAGTTTTGGAGTTTCCTACCATAGAAACTGTGACACAGGACTTGCAAAACACTACTAATTTGTAAGAGAAAGCTCTTGCTGTATCACTTCAGGCTCATTGCATAGCCATAGTGTATGTGCTTACTTATTTATTTTTAATATAAACACACATTCATAACCCTCTTTAGTTATAAAGTACAATGAGATTCTGCTGCTGTGTGATGTGGTATGTCATCTTAGACCGACTGCGTGGTTAAACAGGGCAACAACAGTACGGAAATAGCACGGAATCACATCTAGGCTAGTGTCGATGTTTCCTGTAGAAAGGAGGATGTGAACTGGAGCTAAAAAAGAGTAATCGCAAAGAACATTTTGTTAGTTAAATCTCAGAATTAAGGCACATGATACAGTCCTTGGACTTATTTTTACAAAGGGTTTTACAGAATCTGAAATATTAGTAACAACAAGCAGGCAATCTCACCTCTCTGTAATGCTGTGCATTAGATTACTGTTTTGGTCAAACAAGACCTGGTAGCAGTTGTTAACCACAGGAAGCAACGGTCGACTTTGTTGATCTGCATGAGTTAAGTCTTTTCGCTTGTACTTGACTGATCTTCCAATAAATGCAGACTGCTTACCATTCAAGGGTTTAACATTGTATTTTCTGTAGCTCAGACCACTTATTTCAACTAAAATATAGAGATCATAGGTAGAATGGGACTCTGTCGAGCTTTGGACCTGTATGTGAACATATGCAATAATGCCCCGTTAGAGAAAATTGATTAGCAAGGCAACTATCTTCATATGTTGTCAGCCCTAAATTACAAAAATTAACTACTACTACTACTTCTTTAAAAATGTTTCAAAACATGCCATTCTTATAATTCTCAATTATAATGTAGATCGTGCTGCTTTTAATTGGGAATTTGGTGAACTTGGATTAAGCTTAGGCTTTCTGTGAAGGAAAGAGGGTCAATAAGCAAATTACAAAGTTAGATCTTATTTTAACGTGAACATGGAATTGTAGATCTTTATTTCAAATCGCATTGCAAAATGTCTATATGAGCAGAAATAATCACAAACTAAACTAATCAGTCAAATGACAGAAAAGAGACTGAAACGTAAGGCAGGTGACTAGACCAAGTATGAGAAAACTTGTGGCAAGTAGAGGAAGCACCCAGACGTGTCCTCACCTTAAGCAAGGCACACGGAGAGGGAGGTAAAAGCATGTATGTACTTTCGAACAGTACAGAGAACACCAGTGTTACTTAGTATCAAAACAGCTAGACAACAGTTCTTAATCCTCTTTCAATTACATGTACCCTGCCCATTAATGTTATATAATTTAGTACTACTTTTGGTTTGTGGCAAGAAAGTGGGACTAGAGAAATACTGTACAGATTACATGGACAGAGAGGTTAGTTATGACTAACCAGAAATTAAAGCAAGGTCTGTACCTTCTCACTGTGGATCAGCAAACATTCAGTTACTCACACCACAGACCTCCTAACCGTAGCGGTATCAACAGGGCCTATTCCCATTCTCTCCCTTCACTATACAACTCACACATGCAGTGCAGAAGGTGGCAGAGCGCTTGTCAAGCCTCAGTTCCTCTCAGCTACATACTCACATCAGGGTTCTGAGCTAAAGATTTTCTTTCTCTTAAAAGGAAGGAGTGTGTGATATGAATGTACTTTTGAACGGTACATGCTGGAAGGCCCCAAACTACCTTCTCATTACTGGTAAAGAGATTTCACTGAGCCTCAAGTGACTATCCACACACATATATGACTAACTTCTAGCAAAACAGAGCACAGACCAACTCTGGAACAGAGAACTTTGTCTTTTTAAAATAAAGTATGACAGCTTGACTGCAGGGAGCCCTAAATTCTGAAATAAATGTTTTAAATACATGTCAACCTCCTTATATCTTACAAGGCTAAAGTAATTCAGACAGCGGGACTGTTGGGAGGTAAGTGGCTGACAGTCAAGAGACTGATGGCTTCCAGATAAAGACTGTATGGTCTTGCGCCATTGTCATGTATATATGCAGGAACAGGAGATAGCTGTTGTCTATCACTACCTGACTGCAATGTGCCTTCATGCACGGTGATAGTCATAACCCACAAGTAACAGAAACTCTGTCCAGCTGGCAGAACTTGCTGAGCTATCTGGTAGCTTGGGGACAGAGGAGAGCATCTGGAGTTGTGTCACGCCTCTTCAGGCCTTACGTGCAGGAGGCATTCCTACAGGTTTATCAAGTCATTGATGATGACGCACTGTCTACAGCAGACGCTCCTGAGAAAGGCTACTGCTAGCTTTCACTTGGGGCCACTTTCTTCTCTCCTAGGGAACAGCTGGCCTTGTCTTGGAGCTTGGCTATGACAGAACGATATGTCATATGCCAGCTGACTGTCCCCAGTTTCTTTTGGGCTTGTAAATCAGACCTATATTTCTTAAACCTCTTCTCCTCCTCAAGGTAATCTGTCAATTGTACCAACAAGATTGTCAATTGTAGTGCAGGGCTTCAACCAAATAGGCTTTATTTGAAACAGTGTTTTTTATAGAAAGAAAAGCAAGAAAAGAAGAGCCAGGTCACACACAGCAGGCATAAAAAGAACAAACCAAACACAGCAGAAGAGCAGGAAGCCCTTTTCGACATTCAGACAAAAAAATTATAGTTGAGCAAACAGGCAAATTTAAAAAAAAAAAAAATCACTTGAAGGATGACTAGGAAAATCTCAGTTTGAACTAATACTTGTTTTCACTGTAATATTATATATTATCACACTTTGACAGGCAGTAGGATCAAGCCAGTGAAAACTGACAAGTGAAAGAAAAGCAACAGAAAGAAACAAAGTTGAAGTACCTGTGCTGGTACAGAATGTCCCAGTTCATCATATACACTCATTGCCAAGTGGCTGACAGAAACAGTGACAAAGGTAGTGATGTTCCATGCCAGTGGATTATAGACAACAACATACTGGTCAACATCTGTAGCACCTTTGTGCACACAAACAAAGCTATCAGTGACTAAACCCATGCATTTTTAAAATATGATATTAAAAAGTATTTGAGATATCTGTCTAGGCACAACCCTCTTACAAAACTTTGACATAAAACCCTGCAGTAAAACTTCATATTTGAAAAAGGAAAACATTTCATAATACTTTATAAAAGCCTCTTCTGATTTATTCTTCCATTCTTCAGCCAACAAGAGACTATGTATTCAGAAAATGAGTCCTGAGTTGAATGTAAACGCATTTAGTGAAAATAAGCAGCTTACCACAACTCACTGTCATGCAGTATTAACTTTATCAGAGTTATACAGAAGATCAAATGTGAAGCCTAATCTAAAAACAACCCTGTAAAAAATGAAATCAGTCTGTTCTGCAGCCCATGGCACTACTTACATTTGACAGTTTAAAAAGTTTCCAAAGTAAAGATAAAAAGGAATGTACAGTCTTTAGAACAGACTCTGTAAAAATTCCTTTATATTTTTTACACAAGCTGGCAGTACACTACAGTAAAAGCATTTCTTAATTGTGACTGTGCTTCTTACCACGTATTCTTATGTTGCACAGTAAGGCTAGTTTAGTAATTACCTTGATCAGCACCTCTTCCTCCCCTCCGTTACATAGTTGAGGTCTGAATCTGGGAGCCAGGTCTAATGTATGCCCTGGGGCAGGGCTCTGCCTAACATTAGTTTAAAGGTCTTGGTTTCAGATGCTTGAGATCTGAGAGTTCATAAATTCATTTGAGTTTGCCTCAGGTCTAGCAGGTCTCATAAGACAAACAGGATTTTCCAGCCATGGTTCACAGAACTTAGATGGTACATAGTACGTTGATTGTTTTGGAGGAAAACATGATAGCTTTCACATGCTAGCCAGAAAATTGGAAAAGCTGTGTTAAAAAGTACCTGGTATTCCTGAGTCTTTATTGTAAACAGAAGAATAGACCTCCCCGTTCTTCTTCACATTGTTCATGTCAAAGATTATAGAAGCCATTAGCTTCTTTACGTTGAACATTCCATACATCAAGTTATTCATATACATGTCCTTCACCTTAGGAGACTCCGTGCCTGTTATACCATCGTGGTGCTGGACCTTACATTAAAGAGTAGTTTGAAAGGTCACAATGCAACAGGATGAAAACTTCAGGTATGCATTTGCATTAACATGGCCCACTAACCTTCAGACATATAACTTAAAATAATAAGGTATTACAGCCATATTCATAGATTCACATTTTGCCTGTTCCAAATTGCTATACATAGAATGAAATGGTCAAGGACAAGATGCACACAGATTCCTCTCTGTACATATTCCTCTTTTAATATTTAGAAATTACTAGAGTTACATACTTAGAGGAAAAAAAATACAAGTTACCAAAACCAAGAATGCAGCAAAAATACCATAACAAGACAGGCTTTTAATTTCCTACTAAGATCTGGTCAATACCTTAGCTGACAAAACATCTATTACCAGCAAAAGCACTGAGGCCTGTAAATGGTTAATGGTATAAGGATGATCACTTAGCTGTTGAACTTTGAAGAAACAAATCTTGTCCTTCCTTTTCTAACTTGCAGAGGTAGAGATTATCAGTAGTTTTCAGTTCAGTTTTTGTTTGTTTATTTAAAAACCAATAATTTTGTAAATAATAAAACTAACATTAAGAAAAGAAATTTCCTGTGCAAAGTTTGAAACCACATACTCTTTCACTGGCTGAAGAAAACATTTGCCAGTAACCATGTCTTGAATGCATGTCTAAGGGGCTGAAGTCATGTTTCAAGACAGTTTTCAGAAAATTGCTTTATTTTTACTTATGACTTGCTTAAGGGGAAAGTTATCTCTAAATACATAAAAGGCACCTCGAGACACTTCATCTGAAATGCTTAAGCAAAGCTTTGCCTTTGGGCATTAAACATTTTCATTCAAATTAAAAAAAAGATCAGTCTTCACCTCTGAAACTGCCCATCTAAGGCTCTGAAGTTGCTTTAAGGCTTCACATTTGCAAATAGAACTTGCTGGGTGTTGCCGGACATACTGTGTGAAAAAGGACTCTCCAGCATAAAGCAGTGAACTTGCTCTCCTTGCGATTCCTTTTAACATGCTCCGAGAAGTATAAAACCCAGTCCATGCCTGAAATGGCTCTGTTAAGAGTTGAACAGATCCAATACATGTCAAAATACCATTTCAGTTATTTTTTATTCATTAGATGACTACTGTACAGCTTCTTACATGAAACCTGCTGTGGGTTTACACATTAACCAAATTAAATAGTCATAAGCCTACAAAGAAACACAGCCATAAAAGTGCATTTTGGGGAACTACAATCTTTTTTACAGGCCTAGTAATGTGAGTGTTGATACAAAGCTGTTAGCGACCAAGTTAATCCATGCTTGCAGAAATTTCTTCTTTGTGGATCTGCACAAAACAACTTCAGAAGTTTCACTGAAGCATATTGTATTACTCATTAATAAAGTAGATTTTAAACCTTGGTTACTGCTTGATACAAGCTCCCTATATCCTCCCCTTTTAGCAATTTATCTTAATTTCCTCAAAATGGAGTAGAAACAGTAATACAATAACATGACTCCAAACTACTGCAGCAGTGCAAACTACATCAAAAGATGCCCTCAAGTGGTCAGTGGAAAGTATTTCAGCAATTAATTTGTGCTAGTATGTCCCAGTATCCCACAGAGTAAACTAGAAAACCAAATACTTGTTTTTAAAACCTCCGAATCTCTACTTGGTGAGGGGTTTTTTTTTGTTTTGAAGGGAATTTTTTTTAAAAAACCACTGATAATTAGTTTTTCCAGAGAGAAGTTGCAGAAACTGCTTTATAAAGTGCATATACGCAATTGTAACAATCCGCTATCAGCCTAGGATCAACCGCAACAATTAGAAAATGGGATCTTAGGCTCAAAAACTCCACCACAAATTAATACTGGCCTGCAAAACGCTAGAAGTTCAAACTGAATCAATTCCATTTCAGTTTTCAAGGTTACAAGCAGAAGAGTCACATATGCATACTAGCACAGTGCCATGAACGTAGAGTAGAAAAAGGCAATACTTATCTGGAACTTAAAACTTGCATTTCCAAGGCATGTGTCAGAAATGACACTGAGCCCAGTAAGTGACTCATAATAAAATGGCATAGATAGAATGAGAGAGGATTAATCATCAAGAAGCAAAATATTACGTGGGAGAAAGAGCACTCAAATCTATACAGCAATTGCCAAGGCAGAGTAAGCTGTTTGGGGAAGAAATTGCATCTATGTGTGGGCACCCACCTGGAACATAGAAGGTGCTGCTATTATGCAAGCTAATGGCAATCGACTACTGCCTGTAAATTACGCCAAAAGATACAGGTAAGAGCCCAGATGTAAAAAGATATCAGCACTTAAAACTGGCAGTGCATTTATCAGCAAGCTGTTAGATAAGACATGATCCCTAGAGGCAGATGAGTAAGGGATCAGTCCATGCAATGATTCACAGGAAGCAATAGTTATTTTTACTAATTTAAAAGTTAACAGACACATTACAGAATATGGGATGTATAAGTTAAACCCGGGTTGTAACAGTCTGAGATATACATCCACAGTGCCAAAAAATGTGATGAAGTAGTGGTAGCTACAGTTATATAGAAAGGTATTTTAATGATACCAATTACATTTTAATGACAATCCAGGCAATTAAACAAATCAATGAGTTTAGAAACTGAGAATTTAGCTGCATCTTCTCTCCGATCTTCTCTCTGCATACTTCGGTATGAGACCTAAAAGGGCAAATTTGCTGTGGAAAAGGATTAAAGGGATGTTGGGTATGGCATGCCTTCTTTCATATTTTCCCGGTACTTTTCAGCTCTGCTTGAAAAGCTAAGGTAGTGCAGCAAGTAAGAAGCAAGCAAGCAACGAGCAGCTGCAATGAATTTATGTCACATAATACTATGAAATTTCACACACAGGGGTGGTATTTTTACTTTTTGAGACTTCAGTTATGACACAATTTTTTCCCCCCAGAATTCAAAACTGTTTTATTTAATGAAAAAGACAAGACATTCTTCTAGAGCTACAAGAGACTTCAGGGGTTCATCTACACTAGTGTTTTGTTTGGACATCGAATGTACTTTTGAAGTTAATCTACCAGTTGACCTTAACTACTATGCTTTGTTTTATATAAAAGATTGGTTTTGGAGCTCACAAACTGGAAGCCTGATGGTATATAACAAGCAAGCATTAATGGGCATTCAGTCCTTATGACCAGATTATAGATAATTTTCCTGGAGTTATTTAGAGTGCGGACATCAAATCCTCAGCACCACTGTTTCACTTTGATGGCTTCTATTCCACTATACTAACAAAGCAGCACCCTGAGAGTTTTCAGATTGCCTTAGTCACCCGCTTCACTTCTCCTTCAGACATTCATAGATTACTCCATGTCACGCTTCCCATCTCTGCGTGAATCTATGCATAATCCAGTTCTTTTAAACAGTAATGATGGGACATGGGTCTATTTGGCCATGCACCCATCTGTTTCTAGGTATCTTTCAGTTTATCAGTTCCCTTTAAGTTCCCTAACGTGTGGGAGGCAGAGAAAAGAATGAATTCCAAGTTAAATGTCCAAACATGAAACAAATAGTCAAAATCTATATTTGAAGCAGAATGAGTCCTAGGATCTGACCTTTAGAGAATTCAGACAGGATCCCTCCAATTTCATGATTTCTTGTATAAGTTGTGCTGGTACACCTCTGCAAAGCACCTCTGCTATCACGGCTGTCTGCTAACCAGTTTGCAGTGTGTTACATACTTTGCAGTCTTTTTTTGCTTCATCCATCCACTAAAATACCTTTCTGAATTTCAGCCAAGTGGCGTAGGCCTACAGGTTTATCTCATTGCCACTGTGTTCACTGTAACAGAACCTGATTAGTGCAGTATCTATACATTTCTTTAGGTCATTCAAAAAATTTGGATGACATTACTGGCAAGAATACACCTTGTGCTTAGCCTTCCCTTTGCACTCTATCGTTATTCACAGACAGCAAACCAAAAAACTCAAGTTGAGATTTCTTGCGAAGTTTGCCTATTTCTATACTCTTCCTCCATCCACTGCTTCCAACAGTTATAAAGAAACATTCCAACCACTGCCCTACCATCTCTCTTATACCACTAAGTTGGAATTAACTTGTCTATTTGGTGACACCCGGTAGTGTAAATAAATGTTATAAGGAGATGGTGTTTTTCCTCTTAGTTTATTTTCCATTTTCTCAATTTCCCTATATTAAAATTTTAAATATGTACATTTGAGACAGAAATTGTGCAGTTATGAACTTAATTACCTGTTGAATATGGAAGAAAGTCCTGAGAATCCCGAATTTCCCATGTAAGGTTTCTGCTATAAACTGCTTGGAAGTAATCACCAACAGTGGCATACTGGACAGTCACTCCAAACTCATCAGAATGCATGTTGATATATTCCAGTAACGGGTCCATGTTGGAGTACTGAACAGATGCATTAAAGAACTGTTTGTCACAGCCCTGAAATTCCAAAAACAGAACAGAACAGACTTTGGGTCATGTAATTTAGAAGGATCTTTTTTAACACTAGTCTATGTCAAAGTGGTATTTCTTTTGATCTTGACAGCGCATATGGAAGTTATTTGTTACAAAATGTGAAGAATGGGTAAGGTTACTCACACAGATCAGCTGATAACCAACCAGCAATACAGACAGGGAGAAGTGTGCTGACATACCATACTGCGTAAGAGCATGGAATTTCATGGTAGCGATTGGAATATGCATGCATACATGCCTGGAAAGACAACCTTTGTTTCTTTTCACACTGCGTTTCTCACACTTAGCAATAGGAAAGAAAATAGGGAAGTTCTTATTTTGTGCTCTTAAGAATGCTCACAGCTTTAGAAGCACTGAGGACATAATGCGAAACAAAACAATCTGGACAGAGATCCCTGTAGTACAAATGTACAAACACAATGTGTTGCTGATGCCCCATCATGACAGTAGACTATGGTACTTCTGATGCTCATCCTAACAGTTAAGAGAGGTGATACACTGTATATTAAAGCCTTTCTTTTTCTGAGCATGCTTGCACAACTTCTGCCTTCTGTTGAAGGCATCTCAATACAGACTATCTGCGTATACAAACATTTAAAAAAAGACATAACTAATCATCCTTTGTTCAATTACAATAGCTGAACAGGAAAATGAGAGTCAGTCAGCCATGGCACCACATGCATTCTTACAGTATCAGTATCACAGTATAGGCATCAATCTGAAGCACAATAACATGCTAAGAAATCTTCTCCACATAATAAGGCCTAATTGAAGCCTTCCAACACTGACACCATCTTAATGTACCCTCATCTTCATGTCTCTGCGCTTGAGATAGAAAACATTGTACAAGTCAATCGATCTCATTTTCAAAATAAAGATGCTCTCAGCAATGTGCCTTCAAAGCTTAGCAGATGCTTGAAGAAATGGCCCAGGAGGGTCTGTTTTCTTTGCAATCTCATCTTCCACCTCAGCCTTTACCCGGTGAGCTCAAGGAGTTTAACCTGATGAGCTGAATCCATTCAACTCATGAATGAGTAGAACCTGATGAGTTCAATTGAACTCTGAGGTGCCTACTCTCCTCTCTTTCCCAGATATGAGTGTCACCCCCATCCGTTCCCCATTTACTAGGTGTTTCAAGTAAGATCACTGTCACATCCTTTATGAATCCTAGTGCACATACCCCCTTAGGTCTGAGGGACAGGTAAGTCACTGATCAGAAAACTGGAAATTCTACTTCCAAAACAGAAAAGTTCTGAGATACCCAGAGAACTTCTGTGTGCATATAGCAGAAACTGGAAAACAAAACTGGAATGAATTACTAAAACGTATCAAACCAAATACTGAAAAGTGCGGCAGTCAGCGCAAAACAGAGTTCTTAATGTTGACTCCAATTAAATTTGTGGGGTAAAAGTAACATGTTTACCAGTTAAAACTACTTCATATTTAGAGAGCACTACTTTCAACTCATGATCCAAGAACACTTCCTCATAAAAAGCAGACACTTTGCACCACAGGAGGGAATGCACTGGGCTGGTATACTCCGCTTGCGCTGACCCAGAAGATAGTAGCTGAGGAGTTCTGTAGAACAAGGATATCTAGGAGAAGCTGCTGTAGTAACTCATCACATCCACTCACTATTTGAACAAAACCTTGCATAGGAACACTATACGTTACTGTATGGTTAGTTCAGCCACACAGGCCAAAAGACATCTCAACTATCAGTTCCAGCCCTTAAGACAATTCCGTAACCCCTCCTACATCTGCTGCTATGGCCTCTAGACAAGCAGGTTTGAGCTTTTACACTTGCTCCACAGCCCAATGCCTCCTGCTGCAGAACTAGGTGCTTCATATCATGAACGAACACTTGTTTGTCCATATAACTCATCACAAAAGTGCCAATAGTCTATATGTGAGGTCTGACCTTAAATGGAAAGGTGTGTAATTCCTGATTTTTTAACTGAAGGAAAAGAAAATACCCAAGTATTCCAAACTATCTGTAGTCACCAAAAATAGCTAAGTTTTGCTATAGGGATACCCATATATCTATTTCTCTCTACTTTTTTACATAGGAGTATGAATAAGTAACAAACTTACTTGTTTAAGTAACAAACTTCTTTGTTTAAAGCTCAGTATCACAAGCATACAAATCAGGAAGTCAGAGACTGACATTTTCTTACATTATTGCAAAACTGCAGGTTTGGATCTAGACATTTGAAATTTATTTGTACTAGTCTAAAGTCCCTCCTCCCCATCCAGCATAACTTTCACTACTAGAGAGTATTATAACTCACTTCTCCTCTTACCCTCTAAAAAAAAAAATCAGTATAAGTAAGCATCACAAACACAGGAGAAAAACAAATCAGTCAGTCTGACTGCATCAGTCAGAAAACGTTTGTTCTCTTTGCAACAACAGATATTGTGGTGAGACAGCCACCTTAAGAACACACGTCATCCTTTAATATTGTGATTATGAGACCTACAGCATTCATCAAAATTCAAAACCAGACTGTACACTCAGTTTAAGAAAAGCTATTCTTTTCTAAGGACTTAGAAACAGCGAGAGCGTATCAGTGCTATGTGTACACGCAGGACGTAACTAACACAGCGTATTGCTGAAAAAAGTGTTTGGATGACCAAGCTGGGATATGCTTATGTTTCTAACTGAAATACAAAGACTGTATAAGAAAATGATTACACATCAGTTAGAAAATACCTCGTCTAGCTAATGTGTAATACACTTTCTTGTAATACTATCATTTTTATTAACACAGAGTTATGTTGTGGTAAGCAGTTATGTAAAGAGATCATTTAAATAGACAAAACAAGGAGAGAAGAAAATGAAGCAATATTGGAATATATATAGTTTCACAAGAGGTTATCTTTACAATTTTGTCACATTTCTTTCTATATAAAATAAGGTGGAAGACTTGGTAGGCAGCTGGCAGACTGTACAAAGAAGTTCTAGTTTTTAAAAATCATTACTAATCTGACATTTGGGCCCCACTTATTAGAAAAACACTTTACCGCCATGTGGTTTGTACCTGCATTTTTGCAGTACATACTGTAGCAAAGTACCATCCACCTACTGTTCATACCATACATGTACTTGCCACTCCTGAAGCAAATGATGATCATGCACTTACCCATGGCCACAACACATCACTTGTTTGGAACCAGGCTGCTCTCTCCTTAATGTTTGCCACCATGGTTTGTGCATACAGACGGATATTAGTATCTGTAACAGGGAGACTCATGTTTGGATAAACACCATCTTTTGGTGGATCTGGGAAAGTTGCAATTCCATTCCAATAAAATCCTGATCTAAGCAGAAGGAGAAAGCAATAGGCTACAAACAGGATTTATTCAACTGGGAAAAACAGATCAAAAGATGCTGGCATAAAATGCAGACACATAGGGAATAAGAAGCAAAAAAAGTTCAGTTCATATTAATTGCTAGTATTTAGGTTTTCTTGTTTATTTGGGGGTGGAAGTAGGGGGAAGGTTGTCCCGTTTTCTTTCCACATCATGCAACTGTTCAAGTCTCTGCTGCTTGCTGGCATAGGACAAAGAAACCACAGGATAAAATGGCAAGCTTTGTAACAATGAGGATGTTCCCCCAAGAAGACTTCATTTACAAAGAGTATTTTACCGGATAAGCCAGCGAGCAGAACAAAGTTTTCAAAAGCTCTTGTATTTTTTCACAAAGTGAATGGAAAATTTTAGTTGCCTTAGTTTATATACAGATAACATACACAACCTCAGCCCAATATAATGCTGAAAATCTCCCACAGAAAATCAATTAGCAATAGACAAGTCCATACTGAGCTTGCTGGAGTTTTTAAATCTTAACTTTCCAGACAGAGAAACAAAAACCCAGTTCTGCTTTGGACATTTTCTGCTTATAGCAATTGATTTCTTTCACATTTTTATTCTTTTTTTTTTTTTAAATAAGGACTGGCAAGATAGATATATGTAGATGAAAGTCATAGCCTGTGTTCCAAGACTCCCGGTGCTAGCTGTTTTTAAAGCCTGTCAATATTTTGAAGCATTTTTAATGCCTGTCAGTACTAAGTGTCACTTTTGAGCATCCGATTGTTAGGTACTGAGCAAACTTCATGTATTATGGTGGGTAGCTGGGGCTGCTTAATAATCCTGATTGAGATCTACAGAGTCTGGATGTCTCCTTGACCTACTGCAGGTCAGGAGAAACCAGTAGAATACTGTTGAAAGAAAACAGTCAAAGAAAACTCTTAAACTCCAACAATATAAACTCTCAGAAGTGATCAATATTTCTGCCTATTTGGGAAGTCTTCAGACCTGTTTGAAAAAGGTATTTGCGATGGAGTACAGTAGCTGTACTGATCCATAACATGGGTGAAGATCTCCTGTCTTTCAGATAAGGAAGGAGATCCCTGCCATACAAACTGAAGCTTCTGAAAAACAAAAAAGGCAAGAAACTGTTACCCTTGATTACAAGCACAGAAATACCGTCATTAACAACTTGAGACTTCAGAGCACCCATCTTCCCTTCCACCGCTTGTAATACTTGAAGTGCTTTTACTTAAGACCAGCCAATGGTACCTCAAGCAAGGTCATATAACATATACAGGAGGCTATAGTGTTGCCTCTTTCTATTCAAATTGATGGAGAAGAGGAGGCAGCATACTGACAGCATACTGCTAAAAATCCAGATGTAAGCCTAGTTTATCACAGGCATTACACCTCACTTCTTTCAGTGGAAGGTGAACACCTATAAACTAGGAAAGATTCAGATATAGTCTGGATTGCACTGTAGTCAGCAGTAGGAATCAATGCTTAATCAACTTGAACAGAATTTTTACAGTTTTGAAAACCTCCAGACTGTCAGGTGCCAGAAAAAAAAAATTAGATGGGAAAAGATTGTCAAAACCTCATAAAATATTTTAGCAGAAAGTAAGTATCTCAACTCACTGCAAGCATAAGGTAGTAGGTTCTGGCTTCACCAAATTCAACAACCCATTCTAGATGCCTCCAGTTCCAACGCTCAATGTCTGCTTATGCCTTGCCCAACTGCCCCCATTTCGTGTCTTCCTCAGTCTAGACTATATTTTATCCTTAACCAGAAGTCATGAAGACATTACATGGATTCAGTACTATTTCACTATTACCCCATGCAATCAGCATGTCACTTTTAGAGAAGAAATATCTACATTTCCTTGCACAAATCAGAGGGATGCTTATATTAATGTCATGGTCTAGATTACTCTAAGTAGAGGCTGGCAATGGGTTCCATTCCTAAGGGTATTTTTACCTTGTTTTTCTGCATGTCAGCCTTCAGATCATAATCAACCCGAGAAATAAGATGAGCATTAAAACCAGCCAGAGCAAAAAGAGTTGGTGTTGTAGCTGAAGCTCCAAAAGGATCAACGTGCCAAGAAAACTGAGGCCTGAACCCAAAAGTTTCATACAAAAATCCATGTCCTTCTGCAAAGCAAAATTTGTTTACATTAGGAACACTTTTATAAGTTAATTTTATAAATTTGATAGGCATATAGTATTACAGGTAAGCCCTTAAAGGATAGCTCTTTGTTGCTGTTTTCCAAAGCATTTGAAGTTGCAGGAATTTAACGATTCACAGCATAAAGTTTCACAGTGACAGTATTTATTTGCTATGCCAAGTATAACTTATTAACATCATAAAAGATGAATAACAAAAAGAAATTTTGATTAGAGATAGGCCTGGGAAAAAGTACTTAGATACAGATTAGGTTAAGGCTAATACCCAGGTTGGAGTCTTCATGAAAACAACAACTGGGTTTTAGTTTGTGTTTTCTCAAATCATACCACCTTCTCAGAAAATTTCAGTCTCATATCAGTGACAAGGGGACAGAGGAGCCATCCAGTAAACAAAACTAATACGAATATGATCCTCAATCGTGAAAAAAAGAAAAAAAAATAAAAGCAGTCTTCATACAAAATGTAATTTATAACCAATGTTATTAATTTTGTATTGAAATGAGCTTCAAAAAAAGAAACCCCCAAACCAGAAAAACAGACAACGGAATAAACTCAGACAAACGGTTTAAATCAAAGTGAAACAACCAGCTAAGCAGTAGATTTTATTCAGAACTCCAGTATCTAGCACTAGGATCCTCAACATAGAAAAAAAAATTGCAGACCTTAATTTCACAGTTCTGGAATTGTGATCAGAACTATTTGAAAATACAACCGTATCTTCCCCATTTTGGACTAACTCCATTCCAAATTTTAATATCACATTTGAATAACTGAGGTTGCAAGGCATTCTCTTTTCACTTCATTTTTCCCATGGTTAATGTCTTCTCTAGTGAAATATTCACAAACAATATGTTTATTTCAACTCTTTTGATTGACACACATTTTAGGCAGAGTTTGCTAGGCTTTTCCAAAACACAGCTGGCTGGACAGACAGGAGAAGACATGAAATGTAGACCCTAAATTTCTGCACTGGCTTTGTCTTCTCAAGATGAACTCCACACACAATGTAAGGATACATTTTTTTGTTTGTATGTACTCAAACTGAGCAGAGTAGTTTCAGGAAAAATAAATAAGAACTTTAAAATATATTTATACTTTTGTTCCTGCTGAATGAATAACCAAATTTGAATTTTATTTTTAAAATATTATGTTTACACACAGAATGAAATATTAAATTAGAAATAACATTTTTTTTGCAGCTAACTCAAATGAAAGGAAAAGCTGTATTTCCATTTAACAAAAGGACTCTTCAGTCAATATTAGTGGGTTTTTTTGAGAAGTTGTGAGTTTGGTGTACTAAGCCCATGTAACAACCTTTAAACACAGGAGTCAGATGAGAAAAAAAATTAAAAATGTTCATTCCCTCTTCTCCGCTTCACCAGTGTGTGATGTGGTGACTCACTGAGATGCAAAAGTAGCTGCTATCCCTGTGCTCCTGATAAACACTGACAAGCAAGGAACACGGCCAGTGGTGCTGTGCAGTCAGATTCAGCAAACGATAAAAGTGTTTTCTGACCCTTTACTCTCCCATGCAGAAAGCTGCCCAGAGTGTAGCCCTGAAATGGGCAGGGTTTCTATCAGCCATGACAGACAATTGGTGCTAATACATCCCCTCCTGCCCCCCAAAAAGCATGCTATTCCTTCATGGCATATCATAGGCATCTATAGCATAGTGGTAGCATGATTTATCCTGTTTCTTTTTTCATTAACCAGATGGAGATAAACCTAAATACTAAAAGACTCTTTAAACCATTAGATGGGTTTATCAGAGAGGTCATCTCCATTTTCATCATAACATACAAATGGCTGGAAGCAGAAGCTAGAAGATTAAAATGGGAATAGTGCATCTCTTGGAAATATGCACCTATTTCTAACAGAGGCTGCTGATAGTGATTACAAATGGGATTTCTTCATCAAGCAAGTCTTTCAATTAAGTTCAGATGACCTCAGTGACATTCTATGGCCCACATTCTGCAGAAGACTTTGCCTAAAGGATACAACCCCCCACTCTGAATTGCTACCAGGTATTTTCTTCCAGAGCATTCCATACCCTCAATTTCACCATAACTATCTTCCCAGGAGCTTAAGATCTCAAACAGACACACAAAAGGCTCTGCTCCAAAGGAGTTTACAACTGATATTAATTAAACTGCGAGCCAGCTTTCAGTAACCCTCTGCTTACTGCAGAACTGTTGTGTGGTGGGGTTTTTTTAAGCAAAGATTTTTATACAGATAAGTCACAGGCAAGTAAAAAATAAGAGATGCTCTAACCAGTTCTTAAAGAGTAAGAAAATAATAGCAAATTTGGAGTGCAGAAATGAAAAACAAAACTCCCCAAGGTCATAACAATGAAAAATAAAAGTTAAATGCAAATACGCATACCCGTCAACTGTAAAATTTGATCATCAATTAGTGTCACAGCTTCATCATGCATCACTTGCCCTCCAATGACAAATTCCAATCGTCCCTCCTGAAGCAACTGATGGACCTATGATATTGAAATTAAGACACAGAACATAAACATCATTTCAGTCTTATTCAAAAAGGCTGCAAATTCATTTCAGATCACAGCATATCACCTTGACACAACACTTGTCAAGAAGGCATCCACGACAGAAGTGGGATAAAAAGCTGTCTGTACTGAGTGCTATCAAAAGGAGAAGAAGGGGAAAAAAGCGTACTAATGCGCTGCACAGTGCATTGATTTACCCAGCTTACACTGAAAACAGGCAGCAGGCACATAAGATGCACTGCCAGGTAGATCCTGACCTTCTGGTGTTTCTCAGTAGGGCTGTTACCATGCCTTTACATTACCTAAACACCAGACTTGTCCCCATACGCTGGACTGGCAGCAGCCTAGGATCCTGCCTCAAGGCAACTAGAGCTGGAGGATTAAAACAGAAGATACCAGTGCTTCTCCCAAAGTCTTCCTCCTGCTGCATCTGTCTTGGCTTAGGAAAGGCATTGGGCGGCTGGATGAGAGAGTACTATGCAAACCCATCCAGGCAGCAATGGTCAGGATCCCAGGGTTTCCTTTAGTCTACCTACCTCTGTAACTGTTTGCAGACTGAGATCTGTGGGAACCAGGAGGGAGTCAGAGTGTTCCACCACACCATGGCCACAAACATAACCCTTCCACTCTGTATGCATCTACCTTGCTTTCAGAGCATGGACAGGCTGCTCAACTTGTGAGAGACAGAATGCTTTATTAAAAAATAGCTATTCCACATGCAGTAGGTTTGCCTGCCTGATAAACCTACTGCTAAACTTCATTTCCGGTCTCTTTTTCCTAGTTCAAAAACTGCCAATATGTTACGACCTGTTCAGCCGTTCGAGGTTTTGCTGGTTTTTGTTTCTTTAATTTCAGCCACTAGAAACAAGTAGTATACTGGCAAGTACAACTTTCAGCAAATGTGCTGGATGAAGGGTCAGGGGTGTTTGGAGGGAGGAAGTAATAGTCTGTGTTTCTTTTCAGAAGCATTCTGCTTTTCTTATAGTTACTTCACTACCTAGAACTTCAAAGATACCACAAACTGTCAACAAAAAGTTGGTATAAATATGTATTTTAATCTCCATTTTTTTTTTTAATCTGTCATGTAGGATGCCACATCCAGAGCTATTATGTTTATTTCCCCAGGATCCTTCAGTGAATGCCCCTGTGTCTGCTCAGATAGGATGCCAGATTGTCAATTTTGATTATAATCATTTCTCTCGTTCACAATGTTGTGAAAATGCTTCAGGGCTCAGCATTCACAAATTAGTTCCAGTCAACTGTGGTGACTGATTAGCATGCTGGGAGACCAGATAACTGATATCTGGTGTCAGCACAGAGCTGGTCCTGACCTACAAGAAAAGCATCCGTCGCTATTATTCTCCATTTGGATAGATGTCCAAAAACGATACCTCTGATCCAAACCTTGGGCCATGGAAATGTTTTTTTAATATAAGTTTTGTGGAACAACTGAGAGGCTGAAAACACAAGAAAAATAATTCAAGTAATGTAAATAATATCCAATCCTAGAAAAAAAAGAAAACATCTCTAATGACAAGTACTTTTGTCGACCAGAACTCAGCAACAGGAAGGAGGAACCAAGGAAACAGACGCAGCAGTACTACAAGCAGCAGGCTGCTATGGTAGTAGAACATACCTGTGGTCCTTGGGACAACTACTACTATCCTTACATCAACTCACCCCTACGAATCAGATAGAAGTGGCTACACATCTCTTTTTTGCCTTCTAGTTAAAACACCCAGACAGCAAGCCAGGGTAAGGCAACGGGAGTTGTTCACACAAGAAAATACTGTGGGGTAACATACACTGAGAGGTAAGAGGTTCATATCTGGCTAAATGCTGCTGCAATACATTTCACTCCTATATAGTCTCTTGTCTTAAGTGTGAAATCAGCTTCAGTACCTAGGCTGTACCTTTCACCAGTTTGTACTACCGCTCTAATCCAAAGAAACATTCCAAAACTGGAAATAAATCCTGTATTCCAAGTAAAATACTAAATTAAGAAAAAAAATGGCAAAATTAAAACCCGAGAGCCTGTACTACAGAAAATCATTAATGGTAGAGTTCAAGTGCAACAAGCAGGACAATAATCAGTGACCTAATTTCAAGGCCCAATATTTGCAACTTGCTAATGTTAAAAACATGTCACATCATAGCTCTTAAATATTATTAAAGATTAAATGTTTGATACATAGGTTTAAGAGGAATTTGTTTTTAACAATTTTAATTTTCAGAGAAGCAACTAGACAGCTGACTAAAAATGTGTAAAAGCAACAATTACAAGTAATTAGGCTAGGAAATTAAAGGCTGAATCATGTGTACTAGTGCAAATGTGTGACTACAGAGGTCAAATGTGATACACATTTACTCTTCTGGATTCCACACAATAGCAAGAATAGGTATTAGAAACACAGGCCTTTACATTTGGGTTACAGCAGCATAACATACTTGAAAGAAGATCAAGAAAGTTAGAGTGCTATTCTGGCCCTGAACAAACTAGTTCCTATGCTATTTTCTTTAATTTCCCCACCTCAGACTTACAGTACAGTTTTGTAATTAAAACCAGACAAGAAAATTGTCCTGCAACAGGCAAGTATGGGCAAAGTGTCCACACAAAAACAGAGAACTGTCTATACACAGCAAAACAGCTCATACAAAGGTCAGATGCACACAGGTTGTAAGCTGCTATTTAAATGCTAAACATTACAGAAAATTCAGAATTTAGTGAAGGACCAGGTTAAAAAAAAAACCCAGACAAGGGCTGTCTTTTTTACATGACGCTTTAAACATTTAGCAATTCAGACAAACTGAAATGTAAAGTACTGCAAATGATATGCTGGTGTTGGCTGGACCCTGATAACAAAACAGATCATGGAGTTCTGAGGAAGTACCTATGGGAACCTGGATGTGTAGATACTCTGGTTTTAGGGCCCAAAACTTAAACATCTTGCACTGCAATGCAACACATGAACAGTTGAGCTGCTAGGCTACCAGCTCAGTCTTTGATTTCAGCGGGTTTGTTCCATACCAGAGGAAAGAAGAATTGGCAAATAAAACTTCTCAATGTTTTTACTAGGAAAAAAACAATGCTCAAATCAAAGCTCTAAAGAATGAAAGATATCTCAGCTTATAAATAAATAAATCCAAGAGACAGTTATTGCTGTTGAATCTACAGTCACCTCTGCTGCATTATCCTTGTTTACAAATGGCAGTTTTTTAAGCAGTACTTAACTGGAAAGAAAAAAAGTTCCTTCTGGTAAGCAGCATTAGACAGCAGTTCATAAGCTTTAAATACTTAACAGATACTGGTGCAGCCTCTTTCAGAATCACCCACATCTTCTACTAGTATGCCCCCAAATAAGAAAGTCACTGATGAAGCAAGCACTGTAAAGCGTAAAGAGTCTTCAGTGCAAAGGTTACTACCTCCTACTGCTCTAATCTATAGATGGGGTTTTAACCTCTTGCAACCGCCTTTAGAGTTCAGATCCTTTCAGAAGTAGTATCAGATTCAGAGCCAGCTTACACAAAACCCGGGTAAAAAGCAAACGGTGAAGTACTTTGCCTTTCCTTCCCCCTTGAAAAGTGCATGGATTCTTTGTTATCAGGAAGTATGGCTCTAGTACAACTTACCTGCTGCTTGTGCGTGTCCGTGGCTACTGCATCCCACCAGAGTCGAAAGAATTCCTGCTCCACAGCAATAAATTTGCGCTGCTTTCTTTTCATTAGCTCTTCTACAACAGACGTGTAGACATTTCCTGCATAAGCATGCATACTTTCCTGAAAAAAAAAATTGTAGAAAATAAAATCTGCTTTGCCTATATTAAATGGGCTGTTTTGAACACTCATTGTGCTTGAGAAGAGAGAGATGAAAAACCTTCACATTTGTTGCACACTTCCTTCGTACACTCACAGAGTTCTCTGTGATTACATACAGTTTGGCCCTTCTGCTCCAAAATACATCCTCTGACTCAGCACCGGTCATGGTATAACTTCCCGCAAGACCTGCAGACAGCAATACAAGCTTTCTTTTTGATGTACTGGGAAAAGCTCATCCTGTCCCTCATTGCTTATCTTAAATCAACAATGCCATAAATGATAAGATTTTGCACCAACATAGTAAAAAACCCACAAGCACACTTATCCTTCCATTTCTGCTCTTCTTCTGATAGTCTGAATTTTCAGAATTGTTTCTTCAGAGCAAGTATGACTCTGTGCTGCAGGTGTGCATTGCCCAGATAAGACAGTGATATACATAACGTAAATTAAACTATTATGGCCCCGGAAGTTTCAGTAAGGAAAAAAAACTCCATTCTGCTTGATGTTTTAGGATGAAGTAAAACCAAACTGGCAAAAGACTCTTAGAACGAATTTGACTGTTGATGTAGAATCATCCAGAATCTGTGCATCTTTCCTGGTCTATGATGTTCCTAAAGGAACTTGTACTCCTGAATGAGGCCTATGGATTTTATTGGAACGCAAACATGACAGCTGTATCCATCAAATAACCTATCCCATGGTTATATCCCAGCCTATGTTATCAAATGAGCAACAGCACGCTAATTTTAAAGTTGTGCACATGAAGAAATTTTGTGTACGTGTCTCCTTGCCAGAACAGCTTCTGGGGACCAGATCCGGTCTTCCACCTTTTACTTAATTTCCAAGTGATACAGAACGTCTAAAGGCAACAGCAGAGATCCTAGAATTTCCTGCATTGTCTGTGTTTCCTTGTAACAAAGTTACCTGCATGTTACAACACAGCTATTTTAACACTAACCATAACACTTTTCTACATGAACTACCAGTACTTGCTTAAGAACACACACCACAGTACATACGCATACATCTGAAAGTGACTGACATATAGATCTCTCACCCACCTAAAAACATGATATGTAAAAGATGAATCCACGGTTTTAATTTAGGTAAGTTTCCTATGCGAAAATCACATTTTGAAATAAGGCGATGACGCGATCCGAATCAGAAATGAACTTTACCTAACCCCTTGCCTACCACAACTCAAATCCAGCTATGTTTGTAAAAATGCCCAAGTGCCATTAGAAAATGGAAAACATTCGAGTATAGGAGGAATGGCTTAAAATACTGTAGTGTTTATCTAAATGATTACTTGTTTAACGATTCCTTGATCAGTTCTTAAGGACTTTTAAAAATCAAGATTATGATTAGATGCCTAATATAATGTGAAATTTTAACTAAGAGAATAGCTTTTAAGTTTCACTAATACTCAACAGTGACGGATTCAAATGATTGCTAAGGAATTTTCATTTTTCACTGACAATTGGCTACAAACAATACATCGTGAAATCCAAGTATATGTACAATGGTAACTTAAGAACTCAGATTGAGCCTGATGTTGTAAAGTTGAGTACACTAGATTTTAAGAGCTGAACAAGGACTTTTCAAATTTGATACAATACCAAAATACTTTGTATAGTAACCTACTGACAAGATTTTCTTGAGATATTTCAGAGATTAAGGCAAGCCGGTCTTTATTCTGACTCAGACTACACTGGAACTAAGCAGTAAGGTATTACCCAATCCTACAAAATTTATAAACCCCAGATGTCTGCATGGGAACTCAAGAATTTTCTTTCCAATTCATACCCTCTATCAGCTAATGAAATACTCTGAAACAACAAGCAGTGAACCAGCATAAATCATCAGGTAAGATTTTACTTACTTAAATACAGATTTTAAACTTCTACCATGATGTAAAAATTTTCTACTGCATTCTAGATAATAGTGAAGTGTCTTTCATACCTATGGTAAGATACATCAGTGAGATGTCACATCTCACGTAAGTTATGGTACCACTGCTATTATCAGATTGCAACAGACAGCTTCCTTTGAGAGGAGGAAAAAAAGAAGTTTTATTACACATCCAGTGCTGGAATTCTCTACCAACTCTATAGCTTCCAGCATACAATGAAGATTGCAGTTCTGATTTCATAAATAAAATGCTTATTTTTCACATTATAAATAGAGAAATGATACACTAAATAAATAGCGTGCTGTCAGTCACGAGTGAAACCTAATAACTAATCAAACCAGAAAGGTAAAACAGGTTGGGATCACACCAGTATTCCACAGGGAGTTACCTTCAGATTTCATTTTATTACAGAAATATTTGAAATGATCCACAGGAAGCCTCTGTGGGTTTTTTACTACAGCAATTGCTGATGCTTGTGATTTAATAGCAGAGGAACTGAGGCTTCAAGCAACATGCATCTTGTCAAAAACAACCCCAAAACTATAATTACATGTTTCATTTCTCTTGGATGAGATCTTTGACCACTAACTGACCCAAAATAAAAATTAGTTTTGTGTTCTCCTACGCAATTTCCAAGTAGGAGTTTGAAGTATTACAGGAGAAATTTACTAATTTTTCCTAAAAAGGGAGAATAAAATACATGCACAGCACAGATTCCTTGGTGAGCCATTAGCTCTTTTTTATTACAGTTACTCTTCAGCATCTGATGCCATACCACTCTGGCAAGTGAAGTATCCACAGCGTCTTTCACATAAACAAAAGAAATTCATACTAACGAAGAAGAATTCAGGATTTGGACTAACAAATATAAAAGGCATTAATGCCCCACCTGGTTCACTTTGCTCTACGTCTCATATATTTGGCAGAAATTATTTTGCTCCTACACTTTTGTGGCACTAGGCGCCAACCCCACCCCAGCCGTCGAGGACATGGGATCCTGCTCTCCTCTCCAAGACAGAAAGTTTTCCTGGGGTTTTGGCTTAGTAACAAGATAAACAAAAAGACCAAGAAAATCTGCCACATAATTGAAGCACACCATCAAAGAGACTAAAGATTTTCCTTTAAAAAACCAAAAATCCATCAGGAGCATCCTGCAGACCACAGGCACACGCGAAATCAAACTCCATGGGCACAGCTCCTAAGGAAAGCCTGCTCCGAACGAGCCTCGGGATCCCGAAACGCCAGCTGCCGGAGCACACTCCAGGCCAGGCTCAGAGCAGGAGATGCACCTGTCACGGCCTGAGGCGTTCCTCTGCAGGCGGGTGGGTGTCAGCATCGGAGCCGACAGACCCCCGCAGCCGGCGTTACACCACTCCGGGGAGCTTTGCACCAGCCGCCAAGCCCACCGCTACCCCTGCAGCCGCCGGGCCGCCCCAGAGGCAAGGCGGCCGCGCCGCCACCCCCCACCCCGGCCAGCCTCGCTCCGCAGGGGGCCCCACCTGCACCGTGTAAACCCAGCCGACGTCCATGTGGCTGTGGGCGACCACGAAGGCCCGCAGCCGCCCCCCGCCATCGGCCCGCGGAAGGAGGCTGAGGAGCAGCAGGAGGCTGAAGAGCGGCGGGCCCATTGCGGCTCCGCGGGCTCCCCGCC
>VZSC01009885.1:263223-293442 GCA_013398225.1 Steatornis caripensis
CCCCGCCGCACTTCCGCGTCGCGTCGCGTCACGTCGCGTCCCGTCGCCCCGGCACGGCGGCCCCGGGGCGGGGCAGCAGAGGCTGCCACTACGGCGCGGAGGCGGCTGGCTCCCGCGTCGAGAGGAGCTGCTTCGCTAAAATAAACGCAACCCCAACCCAAACGCTGCAGCAGCTTTCCTTCACGTGAGAGGATTTTGAGGCGCAGGGGGTTGCTCTGGCCGAGCCCCGAGCTGCTGTGCAGGTACGCGAAGTCCCTGCAGCCGGGGACGGCCAGTGAAAGCCACGGCCCCGGGGGTCCTGCGGGCTCTCGTTCGTAACTCTGGGACGGCTGTGCTTGTAAAACTAGATTGCTCAGAGCGATGTTGAGTTCTGCATCTCGGACAACTGTAAATCCTTTTTTAAATTTTTTTTTTTAAGGAAATTCTTTTGAATTGAACGCGAGTTTTTAATTTCAGGGTTTTACAGTTCATTACAGATTATTGTCTGCATCTTTGAAGTTTTGAAGTTGTAGCAAGATGAAATTTCTTGTGGTTGACTCTCTGATCCCACTTACGTTAGTTTTATGACTTGTCTTATCGCTGCTAGCAAGAGGTGGACCCTGTGCTGAGAACGGCAAAGGTAGACTCTGGTGTCTGCATAAAGTCCTACTGAAAGGGAAAAAAATCCAACCCATAATTAAAAAATCTTACAGGGTAATGTAGGCCAAACAGTATCCTCAGAAGTTTTGTCTGCATTTGCACCAGTTTCTACCCAATCTGTCACTGTGATATGAAAAGCCAAAATAGTTTAAACTGGTTTTTTTTAAACTTTGACTCTTTAAAATACACAGTAGTAAAATTTGACTACATTGTTTAAGTTCTAGTTTGAGTAAATTACATGCTTTTAACAACATTACAATTCTGAAATGACACACACACGAACAAAAAATCGTACCAAACTCATAGCTCCCTTCCAACAGTTGAAAAGGACAGGACTTCAGATGAAGGTGGTACCTGCTCCCACCTTCTAAGTTTGCCTCTTGATTTAGCATTACTAGTTTCCAAACCTAGTCAAACCAGTCATCTCTCTGAAGTAAACAATCACAAATAGGTTAAGAGTGTCCATCTACAGACTTAGGTAAAGTAAAAGATTAATTCATACTAGACTAGCTGGCACTTGGGTGCAAATTAACCCATCTCAACATTCAGGGTACCTGTAGAAACAGATTACACACTGTAAATCTATCCCCTCATTTTAGAAAGCAAAAGAAATGTGTGCTGCATTACATGCAGACTGGGTGAATTTTTTAACATATGAAGTTCTTAAATGTTTGAAGTCCAGAATGAAAAATGCTATGTAAGTCAGTAACGCTGAGTTGAACAGCATAAAATTGCTACATTTTATAAAAAATAAATCTAATATGAATGGATTCTCCCAGAACAAGGCCCTTGTTTGCTAATTAATATGGTAGACTAGAGTTTTCTCCAAAAAGAAGAGGCTAACACTAGAATGCTAAGGCTAATTTTATTTATGGCAATACCTTGTTATGAAGAGCAATCAAGGTCTGTAGGTAATTTCTAGGGGGAGTTAGTATTACTGTAAGGAGCTGGATGAAGCTTTACTTTAATACAGCTCTATGATACTCTTTTTTCTCTTCGAATTATCAGCTTAAACCTTTTCAGTTCCAAGAAAACTAGTGCACATCCAGCAAGCATATGGCTTAGGGATATATATACACACACTGTCTAAATGAACTGGTGTTCTTTTACCTCAGAAGGCATTATGGTCTTGGTAATTTAGGTGAAGTTCCCACGAAAGCTTACATGTTGGCATTTCACTTTGTTTCTAAAAGTAGCTGAGAATGTTTGCAGAACGTTACTCCAATTTTAAACCTCTTTCCTTCAGAAAGTGTAATTGTTCTCCTTATTCTTTCCCAAAGGCCACAGTGTGACACTGTCTTGGATGCAGTGGAGAAGAATACAAATATTCAAACAGTATGCTTTTATTAGGAAAAATTGAATCAAACTACGCAGAGTTTACACACCCAAATGCACAGGAGGGTCTTCACTTGCTGCAAAAAGGGATATATATAGGTATATCAAGTAGAATTTATGCCAAAAATAATGCCTCCCAACCATTTACGTACCATTTCACAAACAGCAAAAAAGCAAGATGGAGAAGCCAGTGTAATTGTGCCATGACAGCTGCCTACACTGACATTTTATCCCCTTGTTGGCTCCTAATCTCTTAGTATGGCCTGATTATAGTCTTCTTGTAGTATTTCTTGAGCTCTTCTCATTTGCCCATACAAACTGTGTTTGCTCTTTGACACGAGCTGTGCTATATGTGGGCCTCTGATACTGTCACCTCAGAATGACAGAAGACGTAGGCAGGATGCTGCCAGCTGTAAGCTAAGCAGTCACAATGTGTTAAATTAAATACCGAGAAAGCCACCTGGTGAACAGAACAATTAACATACCTTTGCATTTCCCTTCTGTGGGGTTTTTGGGGTGGATCGTTGTAAGAATAAAGGTGTTTATTAACATAAGTTCACTCTACCTGACTGTTTCAGTGTTTTAAAAATTGCCATTCCCCTAAACATTTTCCAGCGGTGGCAAAGGTGTCACTACACAGAGCACTTAAGCTTGCTTGGTAACAGGTTTGCTTTCTTACTTACCTCTCACGGATGCTGTAAAGACAGTTTGTGGATCTACGGCGGTCCAACCACTCCCCAGCCTTGCAGTGATTTCAGCACGTATAAAACCTGACAATTAACATGGTATTTGCAGCCTTTATCTGTAAGATAGCCTACAGGGCCTAGGGATGGTGAGAGAACTGAGGAGAAAGTCGTGAGGATAATGCAGCTGCTGATGCTTGGTGTGACGAGCTGGGAGAGGCCGTACGAACTCTAGCACAGGTGATGCTGGCGAGGCCCTGGAGCGCGGTGTTCTCTGAGGGCTGCGTGTCCAGGCTCCTGGGGATATCCTGGGGATACCCACCCGCGGACACAGGCCAGCCACACCGCAGGCACGCGTGGCAGAGGCACTGTGGAGGGACGCGGCACAGCCGGCGGCACCTGACGGGGAGTTCACGACTGAAGCTGGGCCAACAGCAGGAAGGGGCCCCGACTCGGGGCCGGGAGGAAGGCCGGGCTCTGGCTTCACACGCGAAATCAAACTCCATGGGCACAGCTCCTAAGGAAAGCCTGCTCCGAACGAGCCTCGGGATCCCGAAACGCCAGCTGCCGGAGCACACTCCAGGCCAGGCTCAGAGCAGGAGATGCACCTGTCACGGCCTGAGGCGTTCCTCTGCAGGCGGGTGGGTGTCAGCATCGGAGCCGACAGACCCCCGCAGCCGGCGTTACACCACTCCGGGGAGCTTTGCACCAGCCGCCAAGCCCACCGCTACCCCTNCCCGCGGCGCCCCGCCGCGGCCATCCCGCGCCCGCTCACACCTGTTGGGGCCGCGGCAAGGCCAGCGGTGCCGGGCGCGGCGGGTCTTGGCGAGGCTGCGCCGCCTCCGCCGGGAGCTCCGGGCGGAGCCTTCCCTCCTTCCCGTCCTCCCTCCCCCGGCTCCCTGAGCGCCCCGAGGCAGCTGCCTGCGCCGCCCGCTCCGCTGGGAGAAGGAGGAGGCGCCCCGAGCTACCGGCGCTGGGAGCAAAGCAAATAACAGTGCAGAGCACTGGGCGCCTTTCGGAAGGCAGCGCACATGTCCCACAAGCAGGGTATCTGGAAACGCTCTCCCTTCCTCTGGCCCTCCGTGGTTCCCTCTTAGCCCTCCTCTGTTCCCTCCATCTCTCCTCCGGCTCTGCCTCTCCCCTCCGCCGCCCTCTTTCCCTTCTCCCTTCCTCAGTCCTCTCCCCCAGCCGACCCTGGGAGCCCCCGACTGACTGTGCCTTTCCTCCCCGCCCAGCTGGCGGCCCTCCAGGCGAGAGCACGGTTGACTGGTGCCTCTACCAGCTCAATGGAGCAGCCGAGTTCGAGGTCTCTGAAGGTGAGTGAGTGCACACGGGTGATGAGGCGGGGCGCGTTCCTTCGGCCGGTGCCCCGGCTGGTGGCGTGGGGAGAAACAGGGCTTGCTGGTGGGAGAGCGGCCGTGGCAGAACATGGTAGACAGCTGGGGTGCGGGGCCTGTGGGGCAGCAAAGATGGTGTGTGGGCCCAGCGCGGAAGGGGAGGTGGGCTGGCAGGGGGTGGCCGCTGATGGTCTGCATGTGCTGAGCCTCATGCGAGTGTCTTGGCTGGTTTTGTTTAGGGTTTTCTTGGGCGAAGTCGGGTTTTGTGACTAATGGCCTAGGCGCATCAGTCCTCTTGGCCTTGGCGTTGGTTGCTACTGGTGTGAGGGAGGCTGTATAGTAGCAGCTGGAAAGTTTTCTGGTCTTTTTTTTTTTTTTTCCTCCCCTTAAATTTGCAGAGAGAAGTAACCTGGGAAGTTGTATTTTTGAATATTCTGTGATCAGAAAAGGAAAAACCTTTGGGTGCCAGGGCAAGAAAGTATCCCCTCTGTCTCTGAACCACATGTGATTTTGAACGTGCAGAGTATTTAAACTTAGATGTCAACCTATATTTTCCAGTATGCTAGATGCGTAGTGTGCAATGTCCGTGAGCGTATTTTGGTGTTTGTTTTCAGTGAGTTAAGTGGAACTGGGACCCATCTCAAGGTTTTGGTCTGTTGGCGTTACGCATTTGTGAGGGGAGTGCATTTGCTCCTTGTAAGGGCTGAAAACACATCACGAGTTCAGCTGGACTGAAAAACTTTTCAATGCTGAGGAAAGTGACACGCAGTAATAGATTGCCTTCAGGTTAGACATTAGGGAAAGCTTTTCAGCAGTGAACACTAGAATATATGGAGCAGGTAAACAACAAAGTCTCTCTCACTTGACGTATTTAAGGTTTGTTTCACAAACATGGGTTGAAGTGATAAAGCTACAGATCTTGCCTTGGTGGATAGACTACCTGTTTGGGGTCTCTCTTAGCTTTCTTATCTGTGATTCTGTGGGATGTGAAGTTCTGTGTTTTGTCTTGTGTTTTGCTGTTTGGAGAAGTGATTTAAACCCCAGTATACTAATAATAAGCTACAGCCTAATCAAGGCTTTAGAGTAAGTTTATTTTTTCCCCCTAATTATTCCATGATGGTTTATATTTCAAGGTATATTTAATAGTATGTATAATTACACACACTTGTGTACTAAAGCATTTCTCAAAATATCTTGAGATTCTGTACCTAGATTCATTACTCTTTTTTGTGAAACTGCATACCAAACCAGATGTGATGACGATAGATGGGGGTGGAAATTACATCCGTGTGAGGGAGTGTAGTGAGTGAATGACAGCATTTCTTAGGCATCATAGAATGTTGAAAACAAGCTTTAGGTTGACGTTTACTTTTGTTTAAAGATTTGAATGAGTGGAATATGCTTCTTAACCTTATTTGTCTGGGTAAATACCAGTGTTTCAGCACTGCTTTGAGACTGTAATGTTTTATTCTCAACAGGTGTTTTATTCCTTTGATTTTTGATGAATTGCACTGGCAATTTATGGATGCCCAATTTTAGTCCATGACTTAAATGGAAATCTTACATGTTTTCTCTTTACTCATCATGGGAATATGTGAAATTCACACAACAGGAAACAGGCTGAAGCAGTGTAATTTGGTCACGTAAGCTATAGAGTCAAAGTCATCTGCAGGTAGTAAACCTCGTTTGTGTTAATAGGATTATATGACATCCATTTCCCCAGAATATATGCAGTCCATTAAATGCCACTGATATCTAGGAACACATACAGCCATATAATCAGCATGCTTTGCAGAAGTGATAAACAATACTTAAAAGAAATGACCAGTATGGCAGGTGGCTTGACCTCTTTTGCATGTCCGTGCTTTGGATAAAGTCCAAACGTTTTCCTTTGCTGAAGTTTTCCTCTAAAATAACTTACATTACACGGAGCCAAACAGAATCCTTGGCTTAAAATGGATTGTTCCTATGACATCCAATGCAGATTATTTTTTTTCCCTATCCTTATCCCAGTTCTTATTACCTTTCAGAAAGGCTGCAACTGTTACGATTGCAGCTGCATTGATTAGCAGCACCTAACCAATGGACAGAAGGACTAATTAATCTATGTTAAATATTATTATGTGCTTATCTAGATATATATCTGTATAGATAAACATTTACATATTAATATTCTAAGTTTGATGAGTCCTCTGGCCACCTCTTGCTGCTTTTGCTGTTGAATGCATGCAATGGCCTTGCGGTACTCTATCAGTTAGACTTCAGAATTGTGTTCTGCGACATTTCTGTCTTAGTCTAGGAAAGAAAATTATTCTTTTTTCCAGAAATAGATCTGTTAGATGAAAAACATTCATTTACATAACAGAAAAGCAAAATTGCATATTTCAAATGCAAGGAAAAATACAGCATAGTAAGTAAAACATCACAATCAAAGCCAAGATAATCATGTTTGATTTAGTCTTGCTGCCTCAAAACAAAACCCTGTTTCAAATATTGCTACTTCTATAATTAACGTCTAAGTGCAAAATATATTTTATTCATGCTAAAGATCTCAAAGCACTTTGCTCACATTAAGTGCAGGCTCACAAAAGCTGTATGAAGAAAAATATTAGAGTATCCATTTGCAGGCTAGCAAAATGAAATCTTGAAGTTAAGGGTGTGATTTTTACAGAAGCTGTGTTTCAGCTATTGAGCAGTTAGTACTTGGGACTTCTGAAAAGTCAAAACTTGTACGGTTTCCCTGGGTTATCTAGTAGACTGTTAACAAGACTGCTTATTCCAGACCCTTTCCTTTAAGCTCCAAATCACATTAACTTCTTCCAAACTTGTGTAAGTTAAAGCATGTTTGAAATATTTTGTGCTGTGAATTCTAAGTTGACATTAAGTTACTCTAGATAGCATTACATTCGGTAATGATTGTATGGTTAATAAAAAGATTGAGCTGAAAATCATATTTTTAGTTTTCAAAGTTAGCTCATCACAGACTTGAAATTAGTTTACCCTGTACATTTTTGTTTCATCCATTTTGTAAATTTATGCTCTTGTGTGGCTGAAAGCCCTGTTAACGTTACTGCCTTGTGAATTGTGATGTCAGCGTCCCTGCTACTTACCTTATGCTGCTCTAACATTCTCTTTTATTTCTGAGTAATTTGAAGAGAGATTTGTTGAGAAGGTAAGATGGATAATAAACTGTTTTGTTGTAAAGATATGTTTGAATAATGTACCATTTGAAGGAACTGTAAGTCTTGTGAACTGATGAATATGAATTTAATTGCTGTCAGGTTTACCTCCAATAGCTTTTTGTTTACTGTAGTTTTCAATCAAAGACAGTAAGTCTGGATTGGGTTTGGTACTGTCTTTTCTGTCATTACACAAATTTCATCGAAAGCAATGTGATTGCACAAGCTTACAACTGAAGTAATGTCCTTGTGAGTCATGCCTTCATTATTAAGGCCTAAGTTTTACAGTCACTTATGTTGGTGTTTAGTTGGTTAACTATCACTGATGTCTAGGAGCCACTGCAGTGCAGGGAAAGGTCTCCTGCCTGAAAAGTGTTACCATCATACTTGCTCCCATGATGACATTATATGTGGCTGTGTAAGACCAGACCCAGTAAATGACTCTTTACAAGAAAATGTGGTTATTTGATTGTACTTCTATTTGTTGCTGCACAATCTGACGTTAAGTTTCAATATGGAAAGTTCAGCGTGATAGACAAAGAGAAAGGATTAATGTATATTGAAATCATATTTATTCATATGATAGCTTTACTTCTAGTGATACTTATCTACTAATAGTCCATTTTGTGATAATTTAATCTATTGTTTATGGAATCTTTGTTTCTATATGGCATGGGTTTTGTAAGAATCTTTCATTCAAATACTTCTGTAGATTACTATAAAAAAAGACTTCTTGAATGACAATAAAATACTGGAGAGTATATGTACTTATGAAAAAGAAAAGGAGAGTGGCTTATTTAAACTTCTCATTTGTTGTTTCCTCATTTTGTTTTTTGATTAAGAGTTAGTTTGATTTTTATGGAGTAAATTAATTTAATTAAGTACATTAACATGATATAATTGCAATGATTTATAAAATCCTTGCTTTCATAGAGTTTCTGTTGGAACTTAATATGAGTGCTAGAGTGTTTTCTCCTAAGGGTCATAAAGTATCATTTGACCATAAAACAAATAGTTTGTTAACATTTTGTTAATTATTTTCCGTTGTAAATATCTGACTGAAGATATTGCCTTCTTTTCAGTAACCTGAAAAGTGGTGTTGCTGTTTAGATGAAGCTTGAAAACCAGACTAAATTTTTTTTTTTAACCAGGTTTTCAGGTTTTCCTGTCCTTTTCAAGGACTCCACTCACTCCCTCTAACATGATGTACTTGTTTAGCTAATTCTCTGACTCTTTGATGCCAGAAGTTGGTTTCCTCGGCTTTAGTTTTACTTTCCCATTGTCCTCTGTAACGCTTCTCTCTGCTAAGGCGATTGTGGGAGGTCTCAGTCCATTGACTGTTGCAGAGTCTGGCAAAGGGGTCTCCCCTCTGTGTCATTGGAAGTCTGCCATTTGCAGCAGGTGCCTGCACAGCAAAGCTTAGCTCTTTTCCCTCTGTCTCTCGTTATCTCCAGGTCTACAAGGCTTACCATTTTATATGATCCTTTCAGTTCCATCCAAGTAACTCCTGGCAATTTTGGTTTTATCTGTGCTTGAATGATCAGAATTTCCTTGGGTGTTTCAATTGACTGCATCCTTTAAGATGCGCTCACTATACATATCATGAAAGATGAAATCACACTGTTGTGCACCTGATTATATGAGTATTAGCAAGTCAAAAACCATGCTTTCAAGTTGTCTGGTTCAGAATTTAACAGGGACATCTTTTATGCTCCCTCTTTCTCATTAAATATACAATAATTTAATTTATGTTGTGATTTTCTTCTAAATAATAACACTGATGAAGTAAGCAGTGATTTTGTTGGGGCCATGAATTTGCCATTTGGACTAATTTTTGTATTTAAGTCAAACATTATCATTCAACTTGAATAGTGATGGGCAATTTAAAGAGTACAGAATTGCCTGTGGTTCCAGTTGAGATGCAGGAAGATCACTAGGTCTTCACAAAACCTCCTCTTCCATTATAGGTCAAGTCAGAAAGCCAGGGTTGCTTTACGAAGCTGAGTTTTATGTAGGGGTAGAGAGTACCCATTTTCAGATCTTTCCAATTCCAGTTTATAAATGTGTGCAGAAATTGTCCAAGCTGTCTTGGAGAATGCCTGAATAGCTGATGTGCAGTGAATTTTTTCCTACTCTGCAGTTTTTTTTCTGTATGAACCTATCAAAGCTGAAAGTAATTTCAAGAAGATAAGGTTCTTCTGTTTCAAGAATTACAACCCAGAAGCTTAACTTCTGCAAATATGAATTCAGAAGTCATATGGCAGGCTATGCAGGTGGGAAAGTGACCTGATTTTAATGTTCTTTGTCAGTTCTTTTTTGTAAAATGCAGTAAAATGAATTTTTCACTAAAATGCAGAGAGACTTAAGGCAGAACTCGGTACCTTTTCTTTTGCATGTTTGTACTGCATGATGAAAAAATTCCAATATGGTATCAAACTATTCAGGGTCTTCAACTGCCTTTCTTTTCTAGTATGCCACTCAGATATAAACTACTTATTCAAAATAACTGTCAGTAGCTCATGTCTTTATAAGCCTCTGTGTGATCACCTAACAGTATATGACAAACCCCCCAAAATAATTAAAGGTGTTCTTTACTAGTCAAATTCTACAGTTTACTATTTAAGTTGAAGTGTCATTGTTTGGTGATCCAGAAGAGGGAGCTACCTCATAAATTTCTGGCAGTTTTGAACTGAACATAGTCTCTTAAAATCTCTCATGGATTTTATTTTTTAAATTTTTTTATTAGAAGACTGAATCCAGAGATTACATGTGGTGCCTTTTTGGTCACTCAGTTTCTAGCTTGCTGATTTCTAAGGACATCCTTAAAGACTTAGTTCTTTGATTTCCTTCAGTTTTCAGTATCAGTTCAGTGTTTGTCTTTAAACAATGTGTTTCTGTAATGTCCTAAAACCTTTCGTTGATACAATGATTGCAGGCCATTTTATTTAATCTGCTGAGTCTTTTTAAACAGAAGTTTCTGACGGGCATGTCATGGATGTTTGTAGACGTTTTCTGTAGCATGCAGGACCAGCTTCCTGTCCCTCCTCATTGCAACTCCATCTGAGATGGAATTGGCTTCTGGGCCATTTTACTATTTTTTTCTGTGTAAGGGGTGTTTCTTCTGTTTGTCGCAAATACAGATAGTATTTTTAAAATAGCAATATATAAGTAAAATAGCAATATATAAGTAAAATAGCAGAACTAATGTGCACACTAAGATGCACTTTCTCTTTTTTTTAAGAATTGCAATGTAATTTATACTGCGTTAATATACCGTTTATGGGCTATAAAAGTAAAGAACCATGAGATACTGGGAGAAGGCATTATAACATGTACTTATTAAAACTGGTACTGATGGTCAGGAAGGAGACCAGACATTTCTGGGCATATTTTAGAGTTCATGATTTAGCTAGGTTCTGGTATTCCTTGGTTGGTGGAACTCTAGGTTGCTACCTGCTGTAACAATAAATGATGTCAAAGCTATCGTATCTCCAGGTTTATTGTTGGTCATTTTGTGTTCAACGTGATGCAGTGATGTGACTTTTTTTCCTAAGGTAACTAGAGTACTGAGAAACAGGTGAGTCTTTCTCCAACTGAGTATGTTCCCTATTTTTTGTCAGTAAGAGTTCAGGAGGATGCGCTTAGTATTATGAGGCTTGTCATTGTTTTTCATCAAGAAGGGTGAATACAGTACTGTGCTCCTTATTTCGTTGTGCATAATCACCCTTACACGTTTCACGCAAAGTTTGAGGTGTCAATGGAGCCTTCTTTTTCTGGAGATAAACACAGGGTAGTAAAAGTCCTTGCAGTGCTACTAAAGGGTGAGAACAAAGCATTTCGTTTGTTATCAACATTGAATACTGCTGCATGTGGTAGTATCCTGCTACTTCAGATTTCCAATTAGTAGATCTCTAAATATGACTGCTTTCGTGGAAAGTACTGCTGCATTCCGTTCTTGCCTATGCTTGGTATTGTCATGTGGCCTTCAGGTTTCGTGTGCAAACTGCTCTGTTAAATCTTTTAGACATTTCATTAATAAGTTGTGTACAACATTCCCAAACTTAAATGTACCACTGTGAAGAACTCTGTGGCTTATTTTGAGTTATTTTGTAAAATACTTCTGAAAATTCTTTATGTATTTTTTACGTGCACACACACACACTTTTAAAGTACATGCACGATTTGTATAAAATTCAAAGGAAGTTAAATTAGATCAATGTACATGTGTTTGACTTTTTCTTCCTCCGGGACATAAGTACATAAATATAATTTGTTGAATATACATAATATTTTGCACATGTGTGATAGATGGCTATTATAGTTCAAATATATGTATTTTAAAAAATTTGTATGTTCTTAAAACTGATGACCTATTTGTATGTTTTTAAGTCTTCCATTAAATACAGTTTCTTTTCAGAATGCATACGTTCCCCAGATGTTTTGGCTATGTTAATTTACAAGCACATTTTATAGAGGCTCATGTCACAGCAGATAGAGTTGACAGTTGGGTTGATTGCAGGAACATGCAAAATATTAGCCTCATAAATCGTTTTCCACCTATCATATTATGTAATTTCTGCAAACTATTCAGAAGTATGATGCAAGAGATTATTCCATTATTTTAGTTGGAACCATTTTAGTATTGCAGTTAAAGATGATGTATTCAATTCAGAGACAATTATGTCTAGACACTAACAGGGGCCATTGAGTGGACGCTCTATTCATAGAGGGGGCATGTGTCATTCAAAAGGGAGTTGTGAAACTATTTTGAATGGTTACATTGTTTGTGAAGTGCTTTTTGATTTCAAACAACTACCATAACTAATTATCATATTTAGTAGAGTCTTTTTGGAATCCTGAAATGAAAATAACCCACAGTTTCTTTGGGAGATACGAATTATATTAATATTCCTTCTCTTTATATCCAGAATAAACTCCTGTGTTGTGACTAGACTCAAAGATGCAAAGTGGAAGTGTTATTCATGCAAGACTTAATGGTTTCTTGTTAGATCTGTCTTATTGAGGGATCTTCGTGATCTTTGCAATTTTTAATACAGAGGCTGTTTGTTGATATGTGTTTTTGTCCATCAGATAACTCTTATTTTTTAAGACTCTTTGATATGCTCTTGTGTTAGCATTATAAACTCTGCTTTGAAAATGAATGTTTATTCTGGAAATACCCCATGCTTCAGATTTTGTTTATTTGCAAGAAGCCCTAACTTGGAGTCCCTCATAATGATATGCAAGGTAGGTATAATCGATTTAAAATATGAATGAGCTCACATTTTAAGAGTAATTCTTATTTTTCATGCACTACAACTTGAAAAATTCAAAATGTGGGTTTTTTTTCCCTTGAGGATTTTAATGTGAACAGATTTTTTTTTTTTTTTGTTTCATAAGCTTGGCAAGCTGTTACTTTCAGTGCATACTGTATCCTCTGTTCTAAACCAGGAAAGCATGGCCATATTTCACTCTGACTACTTTTTCTGGGTTTCTTCGAGATTCTGCTCCCTAAGAAAACTTGCCTTAGTGGAATGTCTGACTGTTCTAGGTGGAAGCTAAGGAGACCTTGCGGGTCTGCCAAGAGCATTGAGAGCGCAGCTGTGCATTGATGGTTCTTCAGAAAGATGCCACTGTGCCTCAGGAACTTTGTGTCTTTATGTTGCTTTTTGATTTCCCCCTCTTCTCATGCTCCTACACAGTAGTTAGAAGTCTTACTTGAAATGTAATACCTATGTTAACTTTTATGGAAGTAGCAACTGTGCAATGCAATTTATTTCAATTTAAAAATACTGTAATATTAACTTGGTATTTCCGATTTCTAATCTGATGATTTAAGGGGCATAATTGTTTAGTGACAATGCAAAAAATGCACAGAGATGTGTTAAAGGACTGACTCTCTTTTTCTTGATGATACCAAGTTGTAAAATGTACTAGCAGGGAAATATTTTGAGTCAAGAGAACTGACCTCAGTGTTTGAGCTTCTTGATTCTACTGTGAGACAAATCACCTCTGCTGAAGAACATCTCTAGTAGCTGTAAGAGGCTGTCTCTCTCTTGTGCTGAGGTGAGTCCCTGTAGCAGCTTGCGACCTGTATTGCACGTCAAAAGTCAGTCCTCAATACTCTTATGGCAGAAATCGCTTCCTTTTACTGCGCATTCATAAAGTACCCAGAGCAATGCCTGTGGTGACTGGGGCTGGGCAATACTGGTTTTGACAGCCCTGTCACACTTGGAATGCATACTCACTTATGAAGAAGCTGCAAAGCATTTGACAAATGAGTACATATATCCTCTCATCAAATACCTGAAAGAAAGCGTATACTCAAACCCTGTGGTTAAAAAGTTGAACACATAACGGAACATTGCAAAACCCAAACTTTTAATGACATCATCACATACTGCTATTTCTATAGGTACCCTGCCACATTTGACTCGCAGGTTTTATGTGTCTTTATTTTTCTTCTTGTGCTGTAGTGTGAGAATAATCAGAGGTCTGTACTTCTCCAGACATGGACCTATGTGTTTCTTTGTAAGAATAGTTAAATATGTATAATATCCATGTACATTCCTTTTTCCTTTTCGTTGCAAAAAACAGCAAATGCTTACCTATGTTAATGTAACATTTGAGTTCAGATGATAGCACAAGTCAAGAAATTCAAAGATATAGTTCCCACAGCAACCATAATTCAACCTCATTGCTGCGAAAGCACAAAAGCCCACACCAAATACCATGCAGAATACTGCATATATGCAAGTGTGTGAGATACAGTTGCTAGGAGAGCAATAAATTTTAATTTCCAGAGGCATTTAGATTCATATTTTACATTTATTATTATTTGTGTTTTATTGAAACAGTGCAGTAATGAAAAACTGAGGAAAAGAGGCCAGTTGGTTTAGTGTGTCTTTTTGCTTTTTTGTAATGTGCAAACAATAGATTGTATTACGAGCTCGGCCTGTTTGTCAGGTTTTCCTTTATTTCTAAGTGAGCAATAGTGAATGTGAAATATAATCTGGCCTGCTTCCTTATCTGATCCTATTTTTTCTCTTTGCTTAGCCTTATTCCTGAACTGCAGCTAATGAGGTCTATTCGTTTGCCTGCCAAGGATGGATAAAACAGATATTTATCCACCTGTAGTCATAAGTCTTGTTATTCAACCACATCCATAGCTTAAGTTTCCATTATAAAATATCTCAAAGCATATGGAATATATTTATTTTCAATTTCTATGAGGATTCTTTTGGTTTCTTTGTTTGCCTCCTAAGTCTGCCAATTCCTTGATTTGGTCATGTTAGACATGTTTCATTATGATCGCAGTTAGGGAAGAGGTGGAAGTGTCCTTGTTTTGAAATTAGAAATATGTAAATATTTCAACTGTGGTACTTAATTTGGCACAGAAAATGTTTTATAAACAATACTTACAGGATTTCCAGAAGTTGGTTGGCTGAAATAGCTATAAGATATGTTTTACGTAACTTTTCACATCTAGCCAGTGGAGAGAGAGACTGTGATGTTTGAAGATTGGTGTATTAGGTCCCATTCACATGGATGATTATTATATCTGTAGGCTGGAATGAGCATTCATGATTATTTAAAAAAAAAATTCCCTTTGACTGAGGCATATGCTAATACCTCATAATTTATTTGAAAAAAACATAACTGTATCTTACCACAACGTAACTGTATCTTACCAATCATTAAAAAAAAAAAAGAGGAGTGACATGGGATAAGGGTGGTTAATGAGAAGAGTTTCTCTTCAGTAAACTACAAAAAATTTCATTTGGACTTCATCTAGTTTCCGCTGGACTAATTTTTCTCAGCCCTCCATCACATCTTAGCCTGCAATATGAGCCCTTTTATGGACAGTCTGGGCAGAGCTGAAAGGCTGATTGGATGTGAAAATGTTCTCCTTGGGAAATCCTTGGATCCTGCCCTTCCCAGATAGTTAGGCAATCTGCTCTAGGAAACGTGTTTTGACAGTGCCTGTTACCTCTGCTAGGCAGAGTCCTGTAGGGACCGTCACAGGCTACCTCAAAGCCAGGGTTAGGGGGATTCACTCTGCAGCCCGCCACCTTCCCAAAGCTTTTATTCTTCTGTTTAATTTTTTTCAAAAGCTAGTTATGACTTGCACGCATAGTGTTGTACGTGTGTTTAAAATAAAGTTGTTAGTTTTATATTGAAATGTGTGTTTCCTCGTGTAAGAATTTATAAACTGAAGTTTGAACTCCATCTGAAAATTAAAACAAAACATTCCCAGTGGCTCAACAATTTGTTAATAGATAAACATAGCAAGATTAGTTGAATTCTAGCTACCATCTGATCAAGAGTTGGTCTAGTCTTTCCACAGGGACTTTACTGTTTCTGAAATGAGCAAGGGGACTGGGAATTGTGAATCATGGGAATACTTCAAGGGGCAGGGCATAGTGCTAGAATTCGAGGGGAAATTTGGTGCATAAGGCTGTATTACTGCTGAAACAAGACCGCCTTCGATAGAGTGAATACCTAGGATATAGGTTTTGCGTGAGAACTGTGTTGTGGTCATCAGCTTGCGTCGACATCCTGATGACATTTCTTGGCCCGGTGTATCTAGCTAATATTTTGGGGCGTTCCTAAAGTGTGAGTAGTTACAAGGGTGTTTTTATTTTCTGCTGTTTATCCTCTTACTCTTAGTAGTTGTGGTGTTAGTATTTGAACTGAAATAAATAAGATCAAGCTTCAGTGGAAACTAAGAACTGCATTGAGATGATGAGCGCTAACTGGAAAATGGCAAAACACTCCACTTGAAATTGAGCTATTGCTAGCAAATAGTAATACATAAATAGACACAGAGTCGAGAAAACACTGTTTACATTCATGTTTCATTAAAAGTTGATTAATAACAGTGTTGCTGGATGGTTTGGTGCAGCAAGATGCTGTTATTTTATACAATTAATCGATCTACTTTTAGGCCTGCAGACGTGAAATGCACAGTCGATGCTGTCAGGGATTGCTGGTGATCTTGGCGACCTCATTTTGTTTTCAGTCGATGGGGATCCTGTGGGAGAGAATGGCTGAGTGTGGAACTGCTTTCGGTGCAGTAGCAAAAGTTCTTGGTATTGTGAACAGGGTCGACATTTCAACAGTCACTACCATCGGAGGAGACAGTTGGTGTAACTCTACCGATGCATGTATTTTTCCTCAAGTGTGTATCGTCCTCTGTGCGTTTATGGCCCCAGAGACGTGGATTTCCTAATAGAACATAGGACTTTGATGAAAGTGGATGGCGATGTCACCTTGCAGTTCTCAGTGGAGAAGAAAATATTCCTCGGTGGGATTAAAACCATCTGCTTGTGTCATGGGCTGTTACGTGTGAGATACGAATTGACTTTCATTTATTAGTCACCATTAGTAGATAGAGGGGGTTTTGATTGTTGTTGGTGTGGAGAATACAGTGTCTCATCTGTTAGGGATTTTTGTCATTTCTCTTTGTTTCAAAATATGTATTTTGTCAATTACAGTTAGCTGGAAAGAATTAATGAAAAGTTTTTGCAATTTTTCAGTTTAATTTTTCTGAATTTGAAGTATTTTACATCTATCTGCAGTATTTATTCTGTCATCCAGTCAAAATTACCACAAAGATGATTGAATTATACTTGTTAACTCTGATAGAAGTTTTCTAGAGGAGTTGGTAGTGCTCTGTTCCTGAAGCTGGCAGTACAGTTCCTTTTGCAGGATCGTATTTCCAGTTTCCAACTTTGACCAGCTCTAACCATTAAGGCTAAAAATAATAATAATAATAATTCTTTTTTTGGGTTTGCCTCAGGCTGATTTTTCACAGAAAACTCTATTCAAAACTATCTACTTGGCTTTAAGCATGAGCCTCATAAGAAAATGCCTGGTATCTTTTTGCACATTAAAAAAAGAAGGAATTCCATTGACCTTTCCTTCAAAAAGCTCTAGTACTTGCATGCTTTGAAGCAGGAACATCAATTTGACAAGGTGAATATAGTCAATTTGACTATATTCAGGAGTGTCTTTCACTTCCCTGTGAATACCCGCTCTGACCAATTTATAATCCTTTGAAAAATCACAGTCCAAATAACTCATTTAAGTGTTGCTAAAGGTGAGTATATAGATTTAGATTTTTTTTTTCTTTTTTCCCCCCTGCCTTCCCTTCTGGCAGTTCAGTATACAGTGTATGTTCCCCGGTGCAGAACTGAATTGATCTTTCTCTGATTGCCATTCTGGTCTGATTTGGATTAGACACGTTTTTTGGTATTGAAGCCCTACAACTTTCTGTTCTCTGTTCCGGATGACATTAGAGCTTCCTGTCTGCTGTAGGGAGGCAGAGTGAAGGAAGAACCTCTGTCTGTTTTGACACAGAGCAGGAACTAGCTGTCAAGAGTACCCTGGAAAAGGAAACTGGGGAGAAGGAATGAATGGGCACTGTGGAGCTCAAGTGGAAAGGAAATCAAAACTCATCAAAGCAAATGTGGAGGAGACTTGAAGTACCTGATAGTCAAGGTTATGTGCTGGAGCTGCCTGAGCAGAGACTGGGAATGGGGTGAAAGCACAGGATTGAGGAAGGGGCATTGCTAGAAGGGGAGGAGAGACTCAGAGATCAGTCTCCTGAAGAGCCTAGAGTGCAACCCAGCTTACTTGAGTACTGCTTCACTTTTGATGCTAGCAATGTTGCCATGCAGATTTCTAGTATCAGAAGTGAAGCAGTACTCAAGTAAGTACGTTCTTCGGTAAAGTGCTTGTGGACCAGCTCTTCATTAAAAGCACCAACTGGTAAATTTCTGTAGCTAACAGTGACCTCCTTGGTTCAAGAGATAGGGAATTTTCCAGTAGACTTTACGGTTTCAAACTGGCAGGTTGTCTGTGAAGGTATTTTGTTTCCTGTCATGTGATGGAATGTGTTTGCTTTAAGAACTTAGAAGTTTTACGCCTTTGAATACCTTTAAAGAACACTTCAGAATTGTCACATCAAGCAAACAATTGCCTATGCAGCCTAATTTAAATGCCCTATGTGTATGCATTCTAGTATAATAATTACATGCTAAGTGCTGTTTTGATTTTCACCCTGTTGAGCCAATGAATTAGAGTAGTGAAATGAAGGCTGTTCTGTAGAAGCCCTGCCTGTTCTATTGCAAAAATTAGAAGACTTTGTCAGCAAAGTAGTTGATCAGCATTTTGGAGAGGTGGTGTCTGTCACTGTCCCTGTAGTGAGGTTTCTATGTAAGGTGAGAATTGGCACACTTTTAAGTGTGTTGTCCCCAATCACGTGTTTTTACTTCTTAGATATCTAGGTTGGGATGCTGGATTGCTGAGTAGGCACTCTTACTACTGAAGTCAGTGGAAATCTGTCTGTACAGAGGGTATAAACAATATAAAGTATGTAAGGCATTGGGCCACATACGAAGTAGTGTGGAGAAAGCAAGACAACTGCAGGTATGATGTTAAGTGAGCTATATCCATTGTGTGTGTTGACTAAAGTAAGGTAAAAAATTGCAGGTGATCTCAGCATGTACCAGTCACGGAGGTACGTACATTCTGGCATTTCATAGTTTCTGGTTGTTTGCATTTGCACTGCTGGCAAATGACATCTTATGAATTCTGTGTATGAGGGAGAAAGATGATACTTCACATAATTAAATAAGGAAAAAAATAGGTTTTTTAAAATGAAGGTTGTTTGGCTTTACAGAAACATGTAGCATGAAGAAGAATATATTAAAGAAAGAAGTTGAAATAGTTGTAGAGTCTTGCTGTGTAGTCTCTTGCTAATTAAAGAAAATGGTGGTTTATCATCTTCACTTTTTTTCCAATTGCCTTTAGCTACTTGGAAGGTCCATACAAATACAAAAAAACCTGTGTGAACATAAAAAAAAAAGGTACTCGAGGCTTTGAATAAATACTCAGAAATTGCTATAAAAGACAAAAGTAAATGCAAGTGATATAATTTTCACGGGTCTATTTCAGAAATAATAATGTTATGTCATTATTTTTAGTTGTATTAAACTTATAGCAATAATTGTGAAAAATACAGTTAAATTCAGGCATCATGCTTCACAGTAGACTAATAATATTTAAAGTTTACAAAATCTGAACTCAGTCTCCATTTGTGAAAGTTTAGCTTCTGTTCCAGTCTTGAGGTTTTGGTCTCACTTCTAATTAAATGCAAAATGAAACTGAAATGAGAGATGAATCTTTGGATTTAGATGAGAAATAAAAACCTTGTTACTGGGTTCAGGAGGTTGGCATACCTTCTTTTACAACATCCTCTCAGTTCCACAGTGGTGAATACTTAGTATGTATAAGGAATGTGAGTGAAGGATCTGAAAACTAAGATGTAACATAGCACATTGACTAATACATTATGAAGTGGTATAAACAATTTAAACTAAATGTACTAAATTAGTGTTGCTTTCCTATTGTGTTTTTTCACGTGATTGCTAACTTGCAAAATTCAGTAAATCTCCATGAGTGTGTCTGTCATTATTATGAAGTCACAAGGTTCTGTTGTAATTGTCTGTGGCTGATAATAATTAATATTTAAAAAACACATAGTTACTTTGCTTTTTTTAAAAGAAGAAAATCTTTCAAAATTAATTCTATCCTAATGGGAATCAATTTAGGACCTACTGAATGCTACAGTAGAACTTTCACGTAGGATCAGAAATCTGGCTCTTCATATCAATTCTTGCTGATGAGCCGATAGCTGTTTTTCTGTAGGGAACAGTTGTAAAATATTGCTCGAAACCGTGAAGTAGTAGCTGTTGTATTTGTTCCCCTCTTTGGGATGGGATTTGGGGATGTAGAATGTAGATACTTCTTCTTTCTGAAAGTACTGATATGTCTGTTCAATCACAGCTTTTCAAACCCTCCCAGAGGAGATTCGCTTAGTATTTTTTTTTTTAATAAATGTAGTAGATGACAAGTAATAAAATCAGAAGGGTTATTTGTTGTATTTTTATGGTTGAGTCTGTCATATCATATTTTCAGACTTGTCAGTGGACAGCCTGAAGTCTCAGAGGTCAGCATCTGAGCGCTGTGGAATGGCTGTTTGTGCTGCTGATTGTAGAGAGGGGACTTAGGTTGCATTATGATGATTTATGTTATTCAAATGGGAATTCTGGTGGCAACAGCTCAGATGACTTACAACATGACAGGCATGCCATGTATCTAATTATTAGATGTGCTGATAGAAGGGGCTGGGGTGACAGAAGTGTAACATAGCACAACCCGTTCTGCAGTATGGGATGTGCTTGCTTGTACCAAACAGCCCACTGGGTCCCTTTGCTAGCCCCTTCTGATTCAGCTAACCAGCTAATGGGAGATTTTCTCTGATTTTCCCAGATCAGGTGCAGTGATTTGGCTTTTAGCAAAGTACAAATACATCATGTATACGAGGAAAATCTGATAGGTAGGAGGTGAGTATGTGGTAAGGTTTAAGTTCTGTGTCCTTCGGATACTGAAAGATACAGCAACAGATGTGCAGGATTTAAGCTGGTTATTATTCTAGTGCTGTGGATATATACAGATAATTATAATGTAATTTTTACAGTGTCTCGAGTAGCAAAGAGCTTGATCTTCTACAGATATCTTTTGATATTGTGTTTGGGTTTTGTTCTTATATGTCATTAGGTGTTTGTATTCCTCGAGGCATGCTTTTTCTGAATTACATAAATATTTGTTCAGAATGTTACGCTTTATTCTTTCTTACCCTTCAATCTTTTTCATTCTTTGTTTACTATGGTTAGAGCTGTGCCTGTAGCCACTTGTTTTTTTCCATGTTGGCATGTAGAGGATGTTACCTTTTCTTGAGTCCATCATAGTGACACTTCTACTCAAGGCAACATCGTTTCTTTTCTTTATTCTAAGTCCGGTGGAAGTACAGTTTCGATGGTATGGGCTGTCACAGGTGTTTTGATATGTACAGAATATGGAAACTGCTGACCTAAGGCTGCAATTATTATATGCTTTAACTGACGATAAAAATACTTAAACTTTCCTTGAAGACATGATTTCTTTGCAGATGGGTGGGGTGATTAAAACCATGTATAATGAATGCAGGTAGCACCCATGCAAAGTTTTATCCAGCTTTATGAAATCCTATTGGTCTTTGGATTTAGTTGAGATCTGTTGTCAGACAATAGTAGCTGTGCCCAGATGGAGATGGGATTTGTGCAGAGAGACCTCCAGAGGTGAAAAGCAGCTGTGCCAACCCACCACCTCTGTCACCTCCAACTGCTCGGTATAATTCAAATTCCTGATGGCATCATGTGCAGAGAAATCTAGTCTAATTGTAACTTTAATGAGCACTACTGTGACATTATTTAAAACTTCCCTCTCAGCATGATACTGTTTAAATATATGTACTAGATTTTGTGCAAAGACTCGGGACTTAAGTCTCCAAACATTTCTGAGTACATTGGATTTCAAGGGCAGTTGTGTACTTTTGCTGTCATGGTGTTTTAAATATCAGGGACAACTTTTAATAGGTTTTTAAAATCGGTTATTTTTTTAAAGAAAGAACACAATCCTTATTTTGCAGCTTTTTTCTGTATATATGTACCTCTATATGTACGTCTGCACCTGTACCTTTTTTTTTTGTTTGTTTAAAGAAGTGTCCTGCACCTTCAGCTTTTCTTGGTTTTCTACAAAGCAAAAGAAAGCGTTTGCCATTGATGATGGTAGGAGGAAGAATGTGCACTCTTTATTCTTTAGGGAAAACTCTAACCATGTCTAGCTTTAAGAGTCCTTTAGACCTGCTTATTTGGTGTGCTCACGGTGCCTTGCATTGGTACTGAAATGTCTGGCAGAGTCATCAGAGATGAGGCAGGTGAAGATGTCAACAAAAAAGCGCGGCCCTTTGTGGATCTATACATTTGTTTTCATATAAAAAACAAAGTACTTCGACTCAGGGCTAACAGTCTTTATAGAAATACTTTCAATTCTATCTGTAGGCATTATCAAAGTCTTACATTAATTTGGAAAATGCTTTTCTGTTGCTTTTTTCCAGTCCTTTTATACAGTATAGTAATCTTCCATGGATAAACATGCTGCAGAATATATATTTAATTGTACTCTCTATTTTATTTTTTTCCTCTTATTTCTATCATTTGTTGCTTGACTAGACATGCAGTATATTACTGCATTGTTTGTAGTTTTTCCATAGGGATATTTTTGGGTAAAATTTAGAAAATACTGTATAGTTGTAGATCAAATGTAGAGTACGAACAAAATAGATACAGATTTTTGCAGTTTTGTTGTGTGTAATTTAGATTTCATATATACAAATTAGGAAAACATTGTTGTACTACCTAAGGGAGATGTGTGTAAAATTAAAAGTGTTGGAAACATTGTGCTCAGTGTAATTGCAGGTTATCACTACTTGAAAATTAATGTTTTTATTAGACAAGTTTAAAAAACAGCATGAAATTGATAGTGACTCGCTGTGGAAAGGAGATGTTCAGTAAGTTTCAGGAAAATTTAAAAAAAAGTCCCACGCACGTTGTTGTTGCCATTCTGTGCTAGAGAAAGTACATAGGGAATACTGGTTACTCTTGTTCTTCTGTGTAAAATGTTGCTGACATTATTAGGGTATGTGCAATGAGTGACCTTTGATGAATTAGAGGCTATAGCTGGACTATTTTGATGGCAGTTGGTTTGCGTTTGATCTATCTGATCTCTAGTATTAAGACACTACTAAGATAATTTAAAAATAGTTAATATTTGAAATATTTATTCTGCTTTTTGTTTGATGTTTTCATTTATGAAAATGAAACTTCTGTTGGTGAAAGTCGTCTCTTGGTGCTTTGATGTCACAGCACCAAGATCTCAGAGAGACACTGAAGATCAGAAAATGGAGGTGATTTTAACAATTTAGTCTGGCCTGTTTCATAATGCAAACTGTGAATTTCTACCCAGTGATTCCAGCATTAAATGAGTAATTTTTGATAGAGCTAGGGAATAATTATCTTTCTATGAAGACAACTTTTAGGCCCTGAACTACATTATTCATCCAAGATCTAAATTTTATGGAGAGGCCTGTGTGGGGAACAGCAGTCCTCCTGTAACTAAGGACCTTAACGAGCAAACTGCTGTTGGCTTTATTGGGAATTTGCTTGAGTGAAAATGGAAAGGATTTGGCTCATTTACTTTCAAATACCTAGGTGTATAGACGTAATTTTTAGTGTATCAAGATGCTTTGTGATATTTCTCATGGCTTTTATCCTTTTTTATTCTGCATACATATGTTCATTATAATTGTATGTCCTCAATGCTTAGCTGAGCCTGATTCGACAACTGTTGCTCACTTTGAGTGGTCCTTTACTTGGATGAACAGTTTTAATCCACAGAAGGAGAAATCCAGTTCTGTGCTTCCTCATCAATTAAGGATATCATAGTATTTTAAAATCTTTCTTAAAAAATTCTTCTGCTGTAATGCCAACTGACAGAGTGTAACTAGTGGTGGACAGTCCCCATGTGACACGCTTTGTTTCTACATATTGTACACCACATCTTTGTGAACACAGCCCAACTCGCATTACGATTACCTACTCTTCTTTGTCTTTTGTTATGTGCTTAAAAAGTTACGAATGTAACTCAACTGTGACTGCGAAGTTTATTTGAAATGTTGTCCTAGTAAAACCTAATAAAAAATGCTGTTTACCTCCACAGGGATTGTTTTGAAATATGGAACATATGTACTGCATAACTTCATGTTGAAGACTGTGGGAAAATTTCATGTGATTTTAGAATATGTTCCAGGCCAATTTGTAAAATACACTAGGCTGTAGCTAGTATGTGTTTATTTGGAAGTTCTGGCTGCTCTCAAGCAATAGAACATGATGCTATGTATCATCTTCCAAGAAAAGTCCAAACAACATTGGTGACTCTGCCAGGTATGTCTGATTATCAGCTGAAATGATGTCTTTAAAGGTCATAAGACTCCTTTTTTGTCAGGCTTTTGCCCATAGCCTGACAACAGAGTGCTTTAGAGCTCTCCCACAAATGAGTACTGATTTCTTTATTTTTTATCCTTACCAAATGAACTTCAGAAATTAAATGAAAGACAGATTTAATTGCTGTGCACGGAAGCCCTTTGCGCTTGCTGTAGAGCAACTTATTGAGGAATGGAGGGGTTCTTATTTCATGGAAAATGCCTTTTCCAATCTCATCTCTGCTACAGAAGCCTATCACCTCTGGTTCCAATTCTATGCATTAGTATAAAAATTTGAAAAGTGCCACATGAATGCAACATCTGTCAGCATTTATCAAAGTCTTGCTGGTCTAGCTGATATTAAAGCCACATTATGAGTTCAGACTTGCCCATATTGGGCCAATAGGGCATTAAGGAAGAACGGTGCTACTTTCCTCATAGTAACCACTTCAGTGCATTAGGTATTAATCATCAGACTCCTAAATGATTTTATTGTTTTAATTAATAGCTTAAAGGATGTGTGCTTAAAGAAGCCCAAAGCTTCCTGTTGTGTTTGTATAACTGTGTGTTGGTTTGTATTCAGAACTTACAGTTCTGATTTCACTTTTATAAGCTGAGAATCAAGATGTTCTTAAAGTGGTGTTGACTGTGTTTTGCTGGTGTAATCTATCAGTGGTATCAGTGGTGTGATAACTGAATCATGTGCATAAATTAGCTGTTCTAAAATGAGGAAAAAAAAGCCTTGTACAAGCTGAGAGGATTCACATTGCTATTTCTCAAGTGTGTTAAAAGAAGAAAGTATACAAACCTGTTTTTTATAGTTCAGTCTAGCTACTTTTTCTACCCAGAAACCAATGAATAAATCATAAGTGTTACATATGTGTTAATCTAACCAGATCCTCAAGGAAGAATAAGTAGAGCAGCTGTTATTTTTACAGCTGTAGCTCATAATTTGAGTGCATTCCATTTAGCTAAGTATTCAAATGCTGTCTATTTAAATATAGTGCAGGATTGAGACGTGGTAAGTGTATTGATACAATGCATCAAGCCTCTGCTTTTTTTGTGAAACTCTAATTTTATATCTGAAACTACCTTTTAAACTAGTTTTAAATTAACTTGTACCATGATCCTTTTGCAGAAGGCTTATGTCTTCAAATGTCTCTGCAATGCCTAGTTCAGTTGTCAAGTTGAAGCTGTGGCATACTGTCTCAGAATAAGTATTAAATAAAAATGTTAAACTCTGGCTTGTGTGCAGATCTCCAGTCCAAGAGCATGGCTTCACTGAATTCTCAAGACGTTTGTTCACTGTGTTGAATCTGTAAGTGTTAAAGAATTGACCTCATAGATATTAAGGGAAGTCTAGGTTATTCTTCACAAAGTCATGGATAAGTTTAGATAGATAGAGCACTTGCTATTTTGCATTAGGAAATTGTTGTATTGATAATTTCTTTCACGTAAAGAGAGAGATCTTGGTGTTTTGGCTAGGCTTTTTTGTTTCAGGACTTAGATGGTCACCCTGCAAATTGATTTCCCTAAAAGCTATTTATGAAGGAAAATGAGATAATCTTTATGTGCCACATATGGTAAGTAATTACCAGTTTATTCAGATGACTTATTTATAAAATATTGTTATTAATTTTCTGTTTCATATTTGCCTGAAGTGAAATTGGTTGTGAATGCCATATAAAAATTCACTTTCTAGCTGTGTCCTCCTCTCTCATAGATACTGCATTTTTTAGTAGTACATTCAAGCTTTTAGAGGAACTATCAGTAACTCTTCCTAATGGAGATAAAGTGCTTCTGTGTGTTTGAACAAAAAAGAGCAGGCTTAGAAACAATTATGGCAAACTAAATTTTTTTAACCAAAGATGAAGGAAAGAACAATTCATTATCCCAAAGGTGCAGTTTTGTGACCTGGCATATTGAGATACTAGAGAGATTTCTGTTTTAGTTTGGCAGGAGGTTGCATTAGGGTTATAATTCTGTTAATAGTCAAAGAAAGGCTGGAAGTTATAAATTAAATCTAACTTGCCAGCAAACATGCTACTGAAGTGCAAATATTCTTTTAAATTTGTTATTTGGTACTCCTGTGTTCATCTATGTGTGTCATTTAAATATAATCAGTAATTCTTCAGTCTGTAGGAACTCTTTATATAATCAAAATTTTGCTTTTGATTGCTTTTGAAAGACGAGAATTTAGACCTAGGAAGGAGGGAAAAGGCCCTAACATTTCCCTTGGCTTCTAGTAATCAAACACGTAGCTTGAGCAATTTGTTGATGAATGATGCCCTATATAAGTACACTTTATGCCCAATTAGGTAATGACTGTGTATCACTTTATCAGTGAAGGGAGGAACTGTAATTGATTTCAGAGAGTTGGTACTGCACTCTGAATACCTTTAGAAGATATTCTTATACTAAGTAAGTCAGTAGCCCCAGGAAGAACATCACTGCTGATAAAATTCTGCCTAGGACTCTCTTGTAGTATAACACCTTAAAAAATCAGCTTTTCTGGCTGCAGATGCTGTGTTCCTTCTATTTCGCCAGGCTGGGGGCAGCTGGCACCATCAGCTGCCCTGTTGATGAGGGGAATGATCTAACTGTGATCTTCCCTCTGCTTTTCTGTCCCAGTCTGTGCACACAACAAAGTCCCTTCATATCCTGGCCTGTGCATGATGCTGGAAGTGCTGGATGTTTTCTAATCAGCTGTGGAAAAATCCTATGATTTTGCATAGCTTTGTGTAGCTGTGCTGCAAGTCTTTGAAGTGATGACTGTTTCTGTTCCCTGCCGTCACTGTGGAGCCCTTGGCTGCTTCTCAGCTGGCCCCCAGGTTTGATTGACCCTTCTGTTTCAATGCACTGAAACCTTTATGGCTTTTAAGCATCAGTACACGTGAAGGATAATTCAGTGGATGAGAAAAATGAAGTTTGTTGAAAATATGCCACAGTTGTTTCTCCCTGGGTCTGAATTGTGTCTCTGATCAGATCTTTGCGGTTATGAAGCCTTCTTCCACCTAGGGACTCTAAACTTAGGTACTGCATTAGGAGGTTTCTGCATTGGCTTTTCCTGCTGTGTCATATGTATCAGACCTTGTAGTTGTTACTCAGCTACTCTAAAGCTGTGTTGCCATAGTAGGGAGCTGGTTTAGGATGGAGTCTGAAAGGAAGACACTTCTGTATTCTCCTGTTGGCCCTGATGTATATCAGTGCTTTGATCAAAACTATGTTTTGCTGCAGCCATGGTTGCATTTTTAAAACCTACATTTTTGGTGATTTTTGCACCTTTGTGATTTCACGGGATTTAAAGCATAATGAGATTTTTAATTTTTTTTAAAGCACCTGAAAGACCTATCTCAGTCTTTTTGGCACCAAAGTTATAAAAAGTCAAAAATCCCTTAAAAATGGTATCCCTTAGTACTAAAACATCAGAAGTTCCTGTTATTTTGGTGTGATTGTAGGATGTGGTTTTCATTATTCTATAATATGCCTTGGTGGTTTGCAGTGTTGTATAGTCCAGAGGAACCTGGGACCTGAAGGGTCTGTCTGCCTGATGAATACTGAGATTCGCTAGCACAAGGTTTTCCGACGAAGACTTGGTTTGTGGATCACAGAGTAGAGGGTTGATTCCTTTTTGTCTTGCTCTGAGGGGTAAAAGGTCCAGTTTTAACCAGATTTGGATGTAAGTTTCTGTGGGAGTGTGACTGACAGCTGCCTCAGAGTTTATATAATGTTGATAGAAACAGAGATGTCACCTTTATTCTGACTATTGAGTTAGTTTGGCTGTTTGGAACCAGATGTTTTCTACTGTCCATGTTTTTTTTGATTTCCTCACAGAAATAATGGTGTACGTTTGTTTGCTTTTATTCATTTAATCCAATGTGACATTTTAAATATGAATGTTCCTTTAAGAAAACATAGCAATAACTATTACAGTGTTAAAAACTTTCTCCAACTTCATAACTTAGAAAAATACAAAGTAGTTGCTAAGTGGGAAATTAAGATCAAACTCTAAATTTCATCTCCAGAATAGTTCCTTCTTTATAGAATTTGATTCTGAGCTGTAGCAGATATATATCTTGCCTTGAAGGTAAAAATAGAATATTATAGAGTATTTTAGGTTGGAAAAGACCCTTAAGATCATCGGGTCCAAGTGTAAACCTAGCACTGCCAAGTCCACCACTAAACCATGTCCCTAAGCACCATGTCTACACGTCTCCTAAATACATCCAAGGATGGTGACTCAACTGCTTCCCTGTGCAGCCTGTTCCAGGGCTGAACAACTCTTTCAGTGAAGAGATTTTTCCTATTGTAATCCAGTATTACTTATTTTCTTGTTCCTATGTTCCCCAATTTATAAAAGGAGTGTAGGATTTTTTCAGGATTTTGTCTGTATAATTGAGAATTTTAATTTTCTTTACATAGATTGAATTTATAATCATGAGAATACCAGGTCAATACTGTGCTCAATAGATAAGGCTTATGATTTCATGAATATTTGTAAGTTAATACTGTGCTCAATAAGAAATGCCTTCATAATTGGGTTGTAGGAAGATTAAGTAACTAAATATGAAAGGTTAATTTTAGAAAGTAACTGTCAAGCTAAAGGAACAGTGCTATCAGCTGTGATGCTTGCCATTCTTTTCAAGATGCTGTGAAACAACTGTTACAGGACTGTTTTGGGGGAAGGGATGTGGCCTCTTCCAGGGTCCAGGTTAGGCAACAACAGAGTCAAGTAAGTATATTGTAGGTAACTTCTTATACATGTGATATTTTTAAATTAAATTTTCTTAAAAGCAACAAGTTCAGCAATATGATTAGATCTTGGCAACTGTGGCAAGTTAAAAAGATTGTTTTAGGTAATCTTCTCATGTTCTGTGTTTTCTGTAGCATGAGAACATTTTACGATTTCTCAGTGGGGGAAAAAAAAGGCAAAATTATTCTCTCCAAACACAATAAAAGCACCTTTTCTTCTTAGAATGTTTTTGCTCGCCTTTCCTTGCATGAAGAATGCTTATGTTTTCCAGTCACAGACAACTGTGTAAATGTTAAAAACACTTTCTCCTGAAACATTGCATACCCAGGGGACAGAGTAAGAGAGCAAACACCTGACATGACAGAGGATCTGCAAACACGCTGTAAGGGGGCGTTTCAGATGCTTTGGTGGTGAGGATAGAAGACAACCTCTACAGATGAGAGGAACAGTGCTTTCCCCCTTGTTTCCCCTGTTCTTTCTGGCTGTGGCTCTAGCTTCCTTCCTTGTCCTTTACAGCAGCGCTACAAGGCACTAAGCAATTCAACAGGATAAGATTATCAGTGCTTATGAGCAGTAAGAATCTACTGGCAACATACCTCTTCAGTCTTGCATTGATTGATGAGACAGGCCGTGTATCTCTGATTGTAATTTGCAGAGAATAACAAACTCAGAACCATATTGCAAAATGGCTTGCTCATACTGCTACACAACTACAATTTAAGCAAATAAATTACGTGTTTCAAATGCCCAATAATATTTATTTAAAGGTTGTATCTATCTTCCAGTATGGAGAGTCAGTATTATGAAAGACTAGGGAGTGTGCTGTGATTATAAGATACATCCTTTCTTGTACTTCAGTTCTGCAGTATCTTTGGTTATTTGACTTGCTGGCTTAGTCACAGAAATGGTAGTTTGAAGGGATATTCACGTTATGTAGTCTAGCTTTCCACATGAAGCGTGCTGGTATGTGCAGAAGCTTTTCCTCTAAAGATCAGGATGAAAAAGACATTGAGGCTTTCTCTTGTTGTCTGTCACTGGGGTCTCTCCCGTATTTGTCACCCTTGGCTTCTGTACTTGTTACCCAAAATGTCCCACCCTAGGTCTGTCTTCAGGTGAGCTCTGGCCTCCCTGATTTTGTCCCCAAGTTCCTGAGCAGTGCTTTATTACCTCTCCTTGTTTTAATTTCCCTATTTTTTTAATTTTTTTTTAATTTAGGTCGTCAAAAAGCTTCTTCCTAAGCCAAATTGGCCTGCTGCCAAAACTCCTAGCCTTCCTGTACAAGGTCCTCCTTCCTTCCCAAATTGTCAATAAAAATCGAGGAGCTCTCCTGGGAACTCTTCCCCTTAGTGCCTTGTCACGGGGGGGG
>VZSC01009885.1:306445-378582 GCA_013398225.1 Steatornis caripensis
TATTATTATATATTTATGTTGTTATAGATTTTTTCAATATAGAACTTTCTATAATCACTAATATCAAGAAGCAGATTTGAAAGTTGGGAAGGCTAGATTTGAGAGGACCTGTTTGTGTAGTAAAGATCAGCTGCTTCTTTAGATGGCCTGATGGCTTAATGGCATGTGTGTGTGTATATATATATAAAAAGATGCTTATGAGACTTTTTATTGCATGTTTGTGTTGTCTGTTTTTTAGCATCATTTTTCAAACTTGTCATTAATTTCTGTAGAAATACAGTGCAAATCAACCAGAATTTATTTTCTGTCTTTCATCATAAATTATGATTTGGTGCTTAAAAGAGTTTAGAAAAAGTTCTTTCATTTATGTGCTGGACACTGTCTAACGTGTGTAGTGTAGTTGAATTGTGCATAGTTTGTGTTTCAGGGTTGGTTGTAGGGGTTTTTTTTGTCTTTAGGAGGAGTAAAATTATGAATTTTACATCTTAGAATGTATAAGAATTTCCAAAATGGTACTGTCAAAATAAGAAACTGTGCCACTCCTGTAGTTTTATTCCATCTTTTGTTCTTATCAGGGGCTGAGGAAAACATTTGAATTTTAGGAATGTGGGGTTAGTGGCAAGTGTGCCAAAGCAGACACTCGTTTGTACAAGAACAAAGCAAGAAGGGTGCCAGTCTTGCATAATCTGATCCATGCAAAAGTTCCTGTAAAATCAGCCCGCTTCAAGAGGGAGTCCTTCGTGAAATCAGTGAAGGTCCTTGTGAAATGAGGAATGGGATCTGTCCGTGGTGCAGAGCTTTGATTTGTTTGTATAGTGCTGCTTTGTACTGAATACTGCAAAAATCTGGTGTAAAAAATAGGACAAAGTGCTTATCAGCTTTGTGTAATTAGGACTGCTTTGTTGTGGTACAGTTTTAAAATACATTTATATTTAGAATATTTAATTCTTACTGAAAATGAAAACCAAGTTGTGTGATTCACCTTTTTTTGACGAACCAGATAATTAGGGCTATTTCCCGTGTGCCAGAGTGTTTAGAGCAAGGTCAGTTTTTGTTGTAATTAATTGTGTGTTTGATTACCGCTCACAACACTTGATAGTAGAAATTTTTCTGACAGTCTTGTTAGATGTGGAATATTCCTCTTGAAATATTACTTCAGAATTTGAACTTGGAACTTTTAAACTGTTTGATCTGATGGCCGTTAATAGCTTTATGAAGAGTGTGCAGAACTTGATAGAAGCCTGTTGGGCAACACAGAGATCAGTGACAGCACTTTGGGTGAAGAAATTACCAAATCAATCAACTCACCCTGGGGACCCATGTCTTTTGATTAAGTTGTCTTACGACTGTTTCTTCAATGTGCTTCACACCAGTGAAGGACTTTGTGCTGCTTTTCCTTATCAGCTGCGATGTCGTTAAATTGTCTGCCGTGACCAAGAACCTGATTTGCACATATTTTTGCTTGGGCAGTATTTCCGCTTCCTGTTCTGTGACTGGGCTCTTGGAAGCCGTTTCTGTTGTTAAGTCTCCTACCTCAACAAAAGAAAACACTACTAAGAAGAAAATTGATTGTCCTGGCCCTGATTCTTGATTTGGCAGGTGTCAGTGAGAAGCTGCTGGACATGGAGAGGAGTAGAGGAAATCCAAGGTTTTATGAGAAATAAGATAATATGAGAATAAGATAAATAGCTTATGAAAATAAGCTACTAGGAATTTCAGAACATCTTTGATAAGTAGTACTTCAAAACCTTACACCTCTACATGTTGTACAACATAGAAGTGTGCCAAAAGATGCTGGATATTCTGTGTAACGGTCATTACCTTCAGAATCCACTGCATGACGGTAGCAGGCTGAGCGTGCAGCTTTGGGTCCCCGTGCATAGCTTTCAGTGACGTAAGAAACCATGGAAATAATTGCAAATGCAATTTGCCATTCAAAGGCAGATCAATTGCATTCACTTTCTATATGACAAGAAAGGGTAGCAGCAGCAGTTGGCTGCTAATTATGTATAAAGACATAGCATTTTTTAACCTTGCAATCATCAATTTTGAGTGCTTATTTTTAGGGATTAAGCTGGAAAAGGTTTGGAAGCAAGCCAAGTGTCAGTGGTGTTACTGTTTTAGACTTTATCACAGCATCCAGTCCAAAGGATGGATCTGAGTCTTCCTGCATTTCTAAAGCAAATTCAAGTGGTTTCTTAGGTTTTGCTGATCTACCTATTCCCTTGTTGTATTCTTTCTTTTTTAATTATACAACAAATTTTTAGTGGAAAAATCCCCACCCCCTGTTGACTGTACTGTCAGAAGAAAGAGATGTCAGAATCCCGTTAGCTTTAGTTTTGGAATTTATGTGATTTTTAACATTAGCAGCATATAGTTTACTTGTCTTGTAAATTGTATTTGTGGGAAGATGTTATCCCTTGATCCTGCAAAGCTGAAAATAATGATCTGAAGTGTGAGGCCTGTGAATGATACAATTCAGTACGAAGAGCGAATAAAAATCTTATGATGCTTATAATGATACACCCTAATCCATAATATATAAATATTGTTGGAGAATAAAGAAGCAAAGCCAGAGCAAAATTCAATAACCATGTTTTTAAATTCTGAGAAATACTAATATTTTAAAATGGCAGTATGTATATGTGGGAGTTGGACTAGATGGATGTCCCTTCCAACCCAAACCATTCTATGATTCTGCGATTAGCGTTTTAAATAATGCTCATTGTGTTTTGTGGGGTTTTTAAATATAATTTTTAATTGGCAGCTACAGATGCCATTTGATACTGTAAAATTGGTCTCATATTTTGGTACAGAGTAAGTAATTAATGATTCATCTGTTCTTATAGCTAGCCAATTTATATTTTATGTTGCCAGCTGGTTTATGATATGTCAAAGCCACAGAGAAAGGTATCATGGGTGTACTACATTAAAAATACGGTTTTTGTCTATTGGTACATAGATACAAACTAATTAGAAAGTGGAATTATGACCTTGCATTACTGAAGATATTATGAAAACTGCTTGTTTTTAAAATTATGACAAACAGATAGCATGTAAGGAAGAAAAGACAAAAGCACTTAGTGGTCGCATTTCCACAAAAGAGTGGAGCTTTCTGTAACTGGAAATGGAGTATTCAGTTACTTGCCAATGAGATGTTTGCCAGCTCCCTTAACTGGATCTTCGATGTCATACATTGGAGGTACTTATATTACTGGATGTTCTGTTTAATTTTATCATTTTTACTGTGTCAGCTTTTATTATCATTAACAACTAGGCTCACAGACTCAATTGTGTCCCAGCAGGATTTCAGATTATTCCTCAAATTACAGCAATTTGTCATGATGTCAGTGTTTTTTAACCTATAACCCTAGGTTACCTACAGAGTCTGCAGAGTCGGATTTCACATGCCACAGATTCAATTTATATTTTATGTAAACAATTACAGTGCTTCTCAAACAAACAAAAGGCAGGCAAAGTCAAAACTAAAGGTCAAAGTCTAGCTTGTTGTGAATGCATTCTAATTGGATTTTTTTTTTCCCAAAAGGGGTGCAGACAATGCAATAGTATCAGATCTTCACCACAAAAAGAAGTAGGAGCGAGCTAGACTCTTGTTAATGGCAGAAACTCTACTGTTGGTGGCAGCGACGGAATTTAGAAGAATCACTGTTAACAACTAGTATTTCTCATGATATGTGACTTTAAAAGTTTTCAAGAGTTTTTACGGTATTATAAGGGAGAAACAAGCAAAATGATCTTGAAGGTGAAGGAATGTTCTAGTTCAGGGACACCCAAAGCTAGGGAAGAGAAGGGAGGAGAGGGACTGTTCATCCACTGGTAGCTCGTGTGACATCCCCAGGTGTCCTCAATGCCAGGGATGCGTGGTCTGAGAGCCCTAATTCAGCCCTGCTACCTATGGTGGCCAGAGCTGTCTTAACAGGAGGACACAACTGCGCTGATGCTTACCTGCACAGACAGACTGTAGGACAACTCAGATGCACAGTGGAGGTTGGGACAAATTTAGCATCTTCACAAATTGTGTGTGGTATTGAAGTGACTGAGGGGGAATCTGTTTGTTAAACATAATGTAGAATTGCATTTCTTTTGTTCTCTTTTTATTCCTTTATTACTTTTTCAAATACTGCAGCCATATGTTTACCTGCTCTTTCATTCTTGAACTTTGCATGTAACAAGATGATCTTAAGAATCACAGAATGGTTGAGGTTGGAGGGGACCTCTGGAGGTCATCTGGTCACCCCTGCTCAAGTAGGGCTACCTAGTGCCAGTTACCCAGCACCATGTCCAGATGGTTTTTGAGTACCTCCAAGGACGGAGAATCCATAAACTCCCTGGGCAACCTATGCCAGTGCTTGGTCCCTCTCACAGTGAAGAAGTGCTTCCTAATGTTCAGAGGGAACCTCCTGTGTTCCAGTTTGTGCCTATTGCCTCTGGTCCTGTCAATGGGCACCATGGAAAAGAGCCTGGCTCTTTGCACCCTCCCTTCAGGTATTTATAGACGTTGATAAAATCCCCCTGAGCCTCCTCTTCTCCAGGCTGAACAGTTCCAGCTCTCTCAGCCTTTTCTCATATGAGAGATGTTCTTGTCCCTTCATCATCTTCGTGGCCCTTTGTTGGGCTCTCTACAGTCTATCTATGTCTCTTGTTCTGGGGAGCCAGAACCGGACACAACACTCCAGGTGTGGCCTCGACACTGCTCAGTGGAGGGGAAGGATCACCTCCCTCCACCTGCTGGCAATGCTTTGTCTAATGCAGCCCAGGAACTCATTCACCTTGTTTGCTACAAGGGCACATCGCTGGCTCATGTTCAAGCTGTTGTCCACCAGGACCCCCCAGGTCCTTTTCTGCCAAGCTGCTTTACAGCTGGGTGTCCCCCAGCATGTGCTGGTGCCTGGAGTCATTCCTCCCCAGGTGCAGGACTTTGCACTTCCCCTGGTGGAACTTCATGATCTTGGAGTTACTGGGCAAACTCCAGGTATACCAGTAAATAACTGGGAGCTTTCCAGTTCACCATCTTTAATTTGGCAGAAACACAGTTTTTGTTAAAGAACTGAGTCATGTACCCTCCCCCACCATTGCAAAGTGCTGGCTTTGAGGACTGGTGATGTAGAAATGTAACATGAGTTTCTAAGAGTAGAAGAGGTTGTAGATCATTCCATAACTTGAAAACATCATTTTTTCCCAGATGTGCTCTCCATTGTGCTTCAAGGACAAACATTGCTTCTCAAAAGTTTTTTCATCTTGGGTGTTAAATAGTCTTTGCTTCATTTGATTTTTGTTACAACTGAATGTCATCATTGTTTCATGAGTTCACGTTGTGGTGTTTGAATAATGCCATCATAAGGTCTTAATGACTTCATAGACTTACAGTAATTCAACCAGCAGCAATTGCTGGTATGGTCAGATCTCAAAAATAAGACTGTCAAATGTAAATATGAAATCTTAATGAGGTGTCCATAAAATGTAAGGTATGATATATAGTAGTTCTAATTGCATTTTTCCTTCCAATTGTCTAGAAGTCTGGCAGTGCTACAGAAATGTCATGCTGTTAAATAACAGTACTGAAGTTTTTCCTAGAATCAAATAACAAATTTTCCATTAGCCACACTGTTTCTACAGTCCTATGTCTGTATTGTTTCTTTTTTATATATTTACAACGGTAATAAAAGCAGTTATTTCCAAGACCTAGGGTGATTTTGCTCCCAAACTGTGTTTTCTGGTTTTATATGATACCTCATTCCTGGTGATGGAAGCTGTGAATGGGCTTATCCACAGATTTGTTTGCCAGCAACAGGTATGGGACTCTTTGCTGGCTTCTTCCTCTTTCTGATTACTGTCACCTCACAGGTGGAAGGATTGATACTCAGTGGCTATCACATACGAACTTCCATACTCTTTGAAGCACCACTAACATTTTCACCTCCATTAAACATGTCTTTCCATTTGATTCTGGATTAATTCAATTTTGGAATATTTGCGTAATGTGACAAAATATGGAAATCCAACATTACTGCTTGTGTGCTTCAGTCTGAAAATGGATCTGCATTTCAGCACAATGCTGAATTTCAGAATGGTGAAATGCAAATATTTTTTTGCTCAGAATACAGAATCATTGTAGTAAACATTGTTTCATGCAAAAAGGCTATTCCTGGGAAAAAAATTTGGTAGTCTTTCATTAGTTTGAGATTTAGGAGACCTGGCTATAGGAAATCACAGTGAAATCTGGTGCATTGGCTTCCAGACTCCCATTTCTAGGGGCTGTAGTTGTTGCTAAGAAATGAGAGGCTCTGCCTCCTTGGGATTGCAAGAGCCCTTCTCGCCACAGCCTTCAAGCTCAAACCCCACTTCAGCCTAGCTAAAAGAGACCAACAAGACTGCAGTTCTTAAGTGTTATTCTATAAATATGAAGTAGAGATCAAACCTCTGTGTTCTTAGCCTGTCCATCACTCCAAGCAAGTAGCTAGTGAATAGCATGCCTTTAGAAAGGATTTGCGTAGCCACAGTGTTATTAAAGAACTTCAGTTAAGCTTTCAGGTTAAATGGCTTTTGTGTTTTCTATTTTACTTACCATTACATATATATATAGATAGGTAGTTTACTGTGCTTTCTCTGAAATGATATTATATTAAATTACTAGTTTATTCATGTGTTTTCTGGTGAACTTGAAATGCTCACATGTATCGGTTACATTGGTGCAAATGAAAGAAAAATCTTCCCACTTTGTAATAGATAAATTGAATAATTAAGAAGCTGCTCTTGATTACTGTCCAAAGAGTCATGGAAGTTACAGTTCTAAGTGTGTTACCAACTAAGTCTTTAGATTAAATGTCTTTAAACAGAACTATGCAAAATGCATACTGCTAGAGGTTTCTGCCACATCTTATTTGAAAGAATCTTTTATAATCTAATTGCATCTGGTTAAAATTTTTAAAAGTGCTTAGCTGATGCAAGGATGCAATTTATGGTTAGATCCTAAACAGGCCTTAGGTATATGCTTAAATACAAATATGATCAATACAAATATATATAATCAAGTTTGTCAGCTGCCTATTTGTGGGACTGGCTAAACTTATTAGATCTCCTAGATTCTGGATTGCTCCACTGAGTTTCTGAAACTAAGTAGGCACTTATCCCAGAAGCTCAAGCCAGACTTAAGAGTATTTCTTGCATGCAAATATTTCATTTAGCCCAACAGAAAATACAACTGTATTTCCTTTTTGTTATGTTTTCGGCACTGTGTTAACATGGGTTAGCTATGGAGGGGGTGCACAACAGTATTATCTGGCAAGGAAGAAGACCAGTTATACAAGGTGGTAGATAGGATTTCTAACAGCTTATACAGGTTGACAGTATTTATGGACAAAGCAAAGCAATGACAGCTAAGGATCAGTGGTACTTTGCTGTGGGATAATCAGAACAAGTAAGGATCACAGGCAGTCTGAGCAATCAGACCATGAGGTAGGTAATGATGAAATAAGAATGACAGTGGGTGTGTTGACAGGGGAATTCTGTAACTAAAGTGACTACATAAATGACAGTGGACATGAGGAACAGCCTACAATCATTAGCATATGTAATTTTGTGGTTATGATAGATGCTTTTACTCCCGGATGCTTAAGCTGTCACAACCCCTAAGGTACACAAGACCCCTCTCTTGGCCCTTCCAGCCTACCCTCGTGGCATGAGGGATCAAGGGACATTCCTCCTGGTGCATCAAGGTCGCTCAGAGAAGTACTTGGCTCTACAACAGCCAGTTGTCTGCTGTTGAGGTGTGCAGTGTTGATCCTCTTCTGCTGCGCCTACCTTGTTGACTTTTGAATTTTCCTTTATCCCCTTAGAACTGCCACAACCCACAGCTTCTTCCCTGATTTCCCAAACTGCTCACTTCTGGTTTTACTGCTTTTGTTCCGGTCCTCAGATCACTGGTCACTGTGCCCTTAGGCATGGTGTCTCGTAGACGGTCTTCCTCGCCCTTCCCCAGGGAGATGTTCCTTGAAGCTTAGAGACATCGTTCTCTTTTCTTTGATTTATAATTGTCTTAAGCATACCATTGTTGCATTACTTTTCCCATGCCCTGGCCTTTTCATTGTGCTGACTCAGCAGTTCATCAGTTGAAATTAGTTCATTCTGTTACAGACTATAGATATTTTAAGGCCTAGCATTTATGCTTGCTCAGCAACTGTGTTAGTCTCTGTCTAGCTGTAAGTAAGGTTAAATATAGTTTTGCAGAGTTTAGCAAAAATTGTACCATTAAGCAGCCAGCCCTCCCCTTCTTTTTTTGTTAAAGTGGTTAGTAACATGCTAGGGCTTCGTTTTGCTTAGCAGACCTTTCTTTTCCAAGAGCAAGTTATGCTGGGGCCTTTTGGCCTGTGTTCTTTGAGGGCTCTTGTTTCCTCCTTTTGCCAAGATGAATTTCTTCTTACACACTGTTGCACGTAGCTGTCATTTCAGATCCTATTTGAATGACTGTTTCTCTTATGTGCATAAAGTAACTACGAGTGCAAAATCTTGAACTAACCTCAAGTTGGATTAAAAAGCCCAGAATTTCCATGCTGTGGCAAGCGTCTCAATCACTAAGACATGGATTTGTGTTCTTTTTAGTTGGGATCGTTTCTGGTTCCACAAATACTGCATTTTTTGTTGACACCTGGTGCAACTTCAGGAGGAGGTATGGTGTATGTCCATACCCAGAACTTCTTTGTCTTAAGCTAAAATGAAATTATATTGGATTTCCCATACGAGTTATCAGCATGCTGTTATGTAGTAAAGTAAGACTGTCTTTTTTCTGTTGACTGTTTTTCTCAGGGAACATTTAGAAGCACCAACTATTAGGACTGTATTCTATTCAGGCTCTAGGTCTTACATCAGCAAGCATGTCTCCTTTGTGATCTTATTCGAGACCTCTAAACTCTAGAAAGGAACGTATGTGCCTTTGCGTTTAGCGTTTCAGAGTGCCGATTCGAGGGAGTTCCCCTCAAGCTGGCAGTTTCTGCACTGGATAGGCCGAGCACTTCACCCCGCGTTTCCAGATTCTCCTTGGGGCCAGGCGCGTCTGCTGTTTTCCTTGCAACACATAATTTGTAGGTGCTTAGTCCTTTATTGGGTTGCAAAATCAGTTAATAACTTTCCAGTTATACTCTCCCTTGTGAGTATAGTTCAAAATAAGCAACATGTTTTCCTTTATTTCATTTGTACTTACTGTGTCTTGACCCACAATAAAAATAATTTCTTTTCATGTTTGTGCTTCCATTCCTTTCAACTTACTCGTGTGAGAAGTCTTCCCAGTCACTGTTTACCTTGTAATTCTCTGTTTCCAATGCCAAATCACCTTTGTGATTTGTTCTTTTTTCTGAATTTTGGTTCCTGCTGCTTGGTGGCCAGAAGCGGGACACAACATTTAGGTTCATTTTCTGTTTACTGCAATGTAGTATGAGGTTTCATACTCCTCAAAATCTGGGTTTTAGTGTGTCTTGCAAACTTTTCTTTTCATTCAGTGCTAGCTTTCTTTCTACATTTGTGCTTACAAATTACGTTTTTCCTCAGACCACTGAATGCTTATGTGTTTGTTTTCTGTTAGGTGTTTTTTTTTTCCTTTTTGTCTTTTAATAGCTTTAATTTATTTTTAGCTTTTTATTTTTTTACCAAGTGGGTATTATTTCAGAGATTGCAGCTCTTGGAGCAGGTGCAGCATTTTTTACTGTACTTCAGATGCTACAGTAATGTAAATGTTTGGGTGATCTGGAGGAAAGGCTAACAGCAAAATCATTGTTTATATTGATGCAATTTGTTTTTTGAGATATTTCCTCTCTCTTGAGGCTGTACCTACAGTGTTGCAGTAAATTTTATGTACAAGTAAAAATTTAGCGCTGTATCATTTTCTATAACAGCTTTTGTTCTGCAGCAGTTCCTTGTCTCTGGCCTAGGATGGCTGGGGTCTGCAGGCATCCCTGAATTTGCACATCTCCTTAGTTATTGTAGAACAGAGAAATACATAAGTACTCTTTGTGGTGTAAGGTAATGCTGGAGAAAAAGCTGTTTGCATTATGCCTACCTGAATTAATTAAACACATTGGTGGAAGGAAGCAGTCAGTATGGATGTCCTGTGAAAAGCATAGTCTTTTGGGCGAAGTTCCCTTCAAAGCTGTGATTTTTGTATGAATGTGTGTAGAATGCAAGGACAGTAATAAGTGATCCTGTATGTTGATTTTGTTTAACAGACTTGCCATGTGCAGGAAGTGTTCTTGAATTATTACTTCCTGAAATATTTTGAGTTCTGAATTAGCAAAATATTAGGAAGAACGGCTGTGGTTTGCTTTTTAATGTGAAAGTGAATACAATCTGCTAATTTGATTTAACTTTTAATTATTTGCTTGTCTCACAAATGTTTCAGAGGTGTTACAAATTCTCACGAAGCTTCTGATATTTTATAACAGGTCATAGTATTTAAAATAATTTCCTCGGTTTCCTCTGCTGATCTTGTGCGAAAGTTTGTCTCTTTGTACCTGCTTTGATGCCTTTTCTCTTGATATTTTTTTTTGTTACACTTGTTCAAGCTCCAATGTGCCAGGATTTTATTATCAGCTTAATCCTTTCAGACTGGTTATTTTTGGAAGCTGTTTTAGAAACCGATTTCCTTTGCAATGTTTTGACTGTATAGTAGCCTCACCAGAGAGGTGCCACATGAGGATGCCGCTTAAATGTGCATTTAAGTCCGTTGATATTCAGGAAGGATGTACATGACCATTAGCATGCATCTCACTTGATTCCCTCCCTTTCTTCCCAAGCCCTTTCTTGCACAAATATGTACACAGGCATGTCTTCAAAGACTAAGGGAGTTCTGTCAGTGCTTGTGTCCCTACTCTAAATTCCTCTTTCAGACCAGTTTCTGGTCTGTGTTTTATAGCATCATTTCTTTGGTTTGTCCAGTACCTCTAAGTGACAATTTTGTACTTTCTTCATGCCACGTGCATATTTGCAGATTCTCTGTTATTCTTTTTTCAGGCTTTCCTGTCTCAGCTAGCTTCATGTCCCACTCAAGAGCTTGACATCTGCAAAGTTATTTGGGATGTGGGTCATCTTGTCTTAAGGTATGGAGTTAGTTTTGTAATTGCTGCCTCACCCGGAGATGAAGTGATAGGCCTTGTCTGGAAACCAATTCTGACAGCATGCTTGGTGAAGTGCCGGGGAGGCAGTGTGCAGTTCAGCTCTTGAGGCTCCACTGTTGTGACAGTGCCCGTCAGCAACCTCTAGTGCTGCGTGCTCTGGTGCCTGTGATCTGTTCATCATGAACAGCTACTGAAACGTCCTTCCTTTGTGATTTCCAGCCCTTTCCAGCAGGATTTGAGCTATCCTTCTTAGGGTTTATTGCTGCTTTGCAGGTTCGTAATTTTTTAGTAGCGTGGATGGATTGCCTGCTTTGTGTGTACACAAAAGAATGTAGTAACAGTGTTAGTCTGAGTAACTGCATGCATCATGTTTTTATAGGCTTGCATGCAGAGGCATACATTTCAAAAGCTTTTCCCCTCCACATGACAGTAGAACAAGGTAGCGAGTTGCTGATGTTGTAGGGTAATTCAGAAAGAGCATGCTCTCACAGGTATCACTTTAGAGAGAAAGTGTCCTGTACACATCAGGCAGAGCTAACAAGGTACTTGCTGCCTTATGGACTAGGTATAAGGCAGCATGCAAGTATTTAAGTTAATTAACGTAAGCTTAAAATGTTTATAAAACTAAACTAAATTTGCAAGATGAATATTGTGTTTTCTCCAGCATGTAATGCCATGATACCAACCCCAACGTATTATTTCTCATTTGGAAAAAAAAAATATATATTCTATTTGTATTTCAGTTTAACAAACTGTTGGCAACAGAGTAACCTTTGTTGTAAGCAGAGGCTATGCTGGAAGCATTTGTTTCAACAGTTGTCCCCAATGCTGCCTTCCTCCTCAGGCTCGGGTTTTATTTGTCCGTCGGTGTGCCTGGCTTGCTTGGCAGTGGCAGGCCCTGTCAGTGATGGGTTTTCTGTCTGGGACTCACCTTGAACCCTTCTTTTAGGAGGCTGTAGTTTCTACATCATCTTTTTCTGTCATGCAGTTTGCTGTGGAGTAAATAATCTGCCTCGTGTTTTAGAGGACACAGAGGCTTGTTTAAGGAAAAGATGAGCTTTATTAGCTTGGGGACAGTGCCTCGTAAGTATCAGCATTGCTCAGGGGTTCTGCATCAGTCTGCATTTAATGACTGTAGTAGGGAAGATGCCCGTGTGATTTTTGGTTTAAATAGGCAAGACAGTGTAAGAGTGAAAAAGAAGCACAAGGAAGGAAAATGCCTCACAGCCAGAATTAGTGCTTGGTCTTTGATTCCCTATGTTGTGCTCTTTCCCTTGGACCACTCTTCCCATTCCTGATGCAATCACTCTATAGGCTTAATCTCCAGATTAGTAAATTCTGGGAAAAATTCCAGCTTCTCCCTTTGGTATTACCTGTTCTCTTGGCTTTTTCTTCTCCTAACGTTTTGCAACCTTGCTTTCCATCTCTCTAGCTAAACCTAGATCCTGCTGAAATCTGTTATGGTATTCTGACATTTGCCAAATGAAAACTTGCCCCTAGAGTGTGCAGAATTCACCCCATTCACATTGACTGGAATTTCTTCATACTCTTGTTAGCTGATTCCTTGCACTCATTAGCTGGTTGCAGGATTTGGTTTAGATATGATTTTAAACCACCAAAGGCAGAGGCAAAGATGTAGTCACTGTCTCTAATAGTCTGTTTCAGTGCCGTCTAAGGTTGTGAGCTGGTGGGATTTGGGTCCTTCTGCACTTCTCCCTGTTGCCAGATGCTACTACAACTTCTGCCTGGTAGCTCCAGCTCTTTGGCTGCAGGCTTGCTCTGACCAAATTCAAGCCAGTAAATACAAAACTGTTTATCTTTCCAATTTCTTCCTTTCTCTGAGGGGAACACCTGAAAGCAATACTCAGTGTAGGGTTGCCGGACTACTGATTAATGTGCCATTGTGGAGCTAGGAGAGGGCCATGGAGTATGCAGCTGCTGTGCTAGGATAGGGAAACCTACTGCTTCCCAGCCAAAGTGATACAGTGGCCCTAGAAAGGAGGTGGTATCACAGGGGCACCCTGGGGGCACAGGGATATCATAGCTCAGGGCATCTGTTCTGTCTCATGGGGACTTCTTGCAGAAGCCATTATGTCCAGGTATCCTGGCTGCATTCCCTCAGTTGTAGAAAAGATCATTAAATTAGGCCCAGAGCTCTCCATATCGGTTAGTTCCACCTCTATCACCAGCACGCTGCAAAAAAGAAGAGCAAAACTGCTGGTTCCTGTGTGAAAAAATATGAGTATGGGTTTCATCCCGTGCACTGGCTTTCTGCCAACCTTAAAACGACACTGACTCTGCTAAGGATCCTTATGCAGTGTTCACCGGAACAGATGGGGTGAAAGATGTTGAAGGAAGTCGGCTTCTCTAATTTAAATTACTTGAGGATAATTTTTAATTGCTTGCTTTCTAAAATCACCAGGTGCTGGGAGGCATTAGTTTTATTGTATGTCTAGAGTATGTAGGCTAAAAATAAGTTATTTCTTCTGGGGAGGTGTTATTTTTAGGTTTAACAGAGCAAAAGGTAGTGTGTTGAATAAACTTCCCCTTTGCGAATAATAGAATATTTTCCAATTGTGATAGCAGCCATTAGATTTTTCAGAATTGTTGAGCTACATCATAATTTTTAATATTAAATATTAAATTTAATATACAGTAACTGAAGAGTGTGTATTGAAATAGAAATTCTATGCTATAAATGTAAATATTCTAAACAGTTACTGTTGTGGTGTTGCAGTAAGACAAAATTATTTACTTTTTACTTGAGAGCTATGATTGATACAATTTTTCTTTTATTACTTTTTTTGTTAACTTTTGACAGTATCTGGTTTGGTTTAGCTGTCAGAATCAAAAATGGAATTGCATGGTAGTGCTGTATATTATGTTATATTTGGCTATTAGGCAAATATAAAAAGGACTGTTCAGAAATATATGGGAATACAGAATTTTATTTTTAAAGCAAATTCTGATAAGAGTAATTTATGATACACTCATTACTATCACAAAGTTTAGATGAATTCCTTTGCAAACAGGCATCATGTAAAGTGATGTACTTGAATGTCTTCAAAATAAGCAATGGTGGAAAGATGTTTGTACCATTGCTACTTTATCACACATTAGGTAGCTTCCTTCCAAGGCGTACAGCTCATGCTGAGGTCTCTGCCATCTGGGCTTGACTGTTTCTAAAATCCGACTTGTTGAAAGTTAGCTTGGGTATTTCTGCTGCAATTTGCAGTATAGATCTTGTCTCAAATACAGGAAAGGGTGTGATATTCATTCATTCTGGGTAGAAATACTGAGAGAGTACTAGATAGCAGAGAAAAACATTATTTTAAAGTTAGCATTCTTAAATAGAAGTAAACCTACTCAGACCCAAGGGAGTGGATTTGTTATCTTATCCTTGGCTTAGAGCTCTGAGTCCCTTCGCTGTCATGCTCAGTAGGGCTGGAGAAAGACTGGGAGTAGCTTTTTATCACATCATAATATCTTGTTGCTTTGTCCTTTTAAATGAAAGGCAGCCAATGAGCTCCAGTATTTCTGAACAGGAGTATGGCTGTACTATATAATCTTATTTTCCTGGACATTATGAGTAAATAAATAAACAGCCAGAGCTAATTTGCTGATAGCCTAACTGGAGAAATCAGCAGCTAAGCTTTTTACATCTCTGTACATAAACTAGATACGCATAAAGGGAGAGAGCATCTGGCTCATAAATATTCTCATTTGGTGAGTAAATTCAATTGCAATGAAATATAACCGTAAAGGGTTAGCTAAATATTTTGTTGTATTTTTCTGTAAGTGACTAATTGTATGTGTTATCATATTCCATTTGAAGATGAGAAGAGAAAGTTCACCCTGTTCCACATAGTTTGCAGGTGTTAGGTTATGGTTAGAAGCAAATTCTGTCAAAGTGCTAAAAAAGCTCCAATGACTACACAAACATTAAGTTAAGGTAATATTTTAAGATAGTCTGCTTTTAGTGCAATTTGTGTAACTTCTAAGGATTTTTACCATCACAGTGGTTTAAATCTCTTTTTCTTCAAAAGTAATTAATTCGAAGTTCTGTGCCAATTCAAAATTCAATTCCATTCCATTTAAAGCCATTGTGTTTTACTAAATGAGGTACAGAATGATCTGTATATGAAAAGTTTTGTTAGACAAAGAAAATATTTAAGTATTCAACCTGTATTTCTTTCAATTGCAGTTCAAGCTTAATTGTTCTAATTCAGACTGAGTGATGAATTTGGGAATAGTAAAATGGAGACTTGGAGTAACTGACAATGCTCTATTTGAGATGTTGAGAGTTTAAATTATTAAAGGCTGTGCTCTGATGTAAGTGTTTAACAAAGGTAAATAGAAGCTCTTTGTGAGAGTGTGTTAAAGAGAATAACAAAAACATTCTGCAGGAGCAAAACAGGACAGCTGTGGCTTCACAGGTGTTTATAAATAGGATCACATAGGAGCCCTCAGGACCAGTTGCCTTCTAACACCTAATCCTTCCCTCTCTCATGCTGCAGAGCTTCCTGATGGAAATGCAGTGGGCAAACATCATCAACAGTCATTCAGGCAAGGATGTGTTCTCATCTTCTTCGGTTGGTTACCACTGTTAGGCTACACTGTTACCAAATCTTACATTCCCAATGCCCTTTGTATCATTGCTAGTTTTGATTCCTTCCTCAGGGTAGTGGCTGCCTCCTGCTTCGATTTCGGGCTCCTTCCTTTTTTATTTTCTCTACCTTTGCCTGTCTCCAATCTTTCTCCCTAAAACTCAGACAAAGTAAAATACAGGTTTCTTCCTCTCAAATTATTTTCTCACCCTATACAGTCAGGTTTTTATCCCTCTGGCACAGGTCCAGTTTTTATTTACTGTGCTCCTTTTAGCTCTTCTATTTTCTTACTGACACCCGCAGTCTGTATTGGCATCTGTCATGCCTGCCCTTGTCTTTTACTTTCCTCCTTACCTCTCACTCTCCACTGACACTTTCACTGAACATCTTACTCTTTAGAATGCATCTTAATATGCTTAGTCTCTTCCATCTTTAGGGAGGAGAGAAAAAAGAAAAAGCTCTTGACCTGGAGCCAGTCTTCCTCCTTCTACCTCTAAGCTCACTCTATTCTTGTTATGCTGTTATTTTTCAACCTCTTGAATCCAGTTTTTGTTTATTGCTGCTCTCCACAAAGTCTCTAATGACCTTCTTTTGAAGAAAGCGCAAAACCAGGACTCCATCCTCATTACTGGCTCAGTGTTTACTTAAATGTCTCTGCTGATCTGTACATAGCTCTTCCATTTTATAGTTTGCTTGTACATTCTTTAGGATAAGGTATTCTTCCCCCCAGCCTCCCTCTGTGTTTGTATAATATTCAGCTCAATTAGTGGGTTGTTTTATGAGTAGGACTGTGAACTACAATGAAAGTACAAATAACTCATATGTTTTTGATCAAAAATTCCTTTTCCCCCACCCTCTCCCTGGATATTTCACCAGATCAAATTATGTGGGTTATCAGTGGGACTGATAATAAGTAGCATTTTAAAATGGCACAGCTAGTTATCCACAAACGTCTTGTAAATTTGCATTGCTCTACAAATTTAGAGCAGAATTTTACTAATCTTTCTCATGTGAACCGACCTACTTAAGTCAGTGGACTGCTAATATTTGTCACACAGTAAGGATTTGGCTCATAATCTCGGGCAAAGTTATTTGTGTGCACACAGGGAATATTGTGTAGTGTTTTTGTTAAAGGCTTCTCCTTATTCCATTCCTCCTTGTGAGATTTTTTTTAACCTTAGAAGTGGGAAGAGCAAGGTAAGCATGATCTGACCCAGATCTGCTGTCTAAGGAAGTTGTCTATGAACCTATATTATTTTGGCTTCACCAAAAAAAGTCCACTTGGGTCCTAGAAACAAATGAAAACACTCTTTAACTGCTTAAATTATACCTAACAAATAAGAGGAGGAGGCTCAAAATGATAGGCCACAGCAATCATAAAGTTTCAACTGATTGAGGACAAATGAGGGGCAATGATTGCTGAGCTTATGTGGAAGGGCAGGAACGTTCTTTCAGTGCTGTGGAAATTGCAGTCACCCTAGTCACAGAAATTGAGAGGTATTTACAAAGAAATTGATGTGCAGTGGTTTTTCACAGATTGTCAGTGTGGCTTTTTTGAGACCTTACACACCATTCACATAATTTATTATCTATTTATGCAATGGGAGGAAGCTGCTCTGTATTAACTCCACAGAGGAATCCATACTCTCTAATGCAGACAATGTAGCTTGGTGCCTGACTGAGAAACTTAAGCATCCAATATGCAAAACGGAGAAAGATAAGTTTCTGGCTCAGATGCTTTTTATTGCGCTCTAGAAGGTACGCTGAGTATAGAGGGAGCTTAGGTTTCTACCAGAAGCATCTAGGTTGAGGTTCTAAGACCAGACACTTTGACTGTCTCCTGCACAGATGCTGAAGGGAAGTACTTTCTTGACCCAGATTGGTCTAACCATGGTGTTAAATAGTTGGATGTTAACTCGCTGTTGTTTGTACTCTTTGCCACTGGCTTCAGTGGAGTTGGGTTTTCGCGTGCCATGTGTATCGCTCACAAACCCTTTTGTTTTGCAAGAATATGGCAGTGAGGGGCAAAATAAACCCGCTCCATCACATAGATTAGGGCCATTTTATAAAAAATGAATCTCAGCGTTTGCGAGGCTACGTTGTTATTTCAATCAAATTCTAGGTGTATTTTCTCATTCATTATATTTACAAGTTCTCACAGTTACTTTCTGAACTGCGACTAGTATTGGCACCCAGTATTTATGTTGTACGTGCTTCCCATAAACAGGTACAAAAGTCAGAATAATAGACTTAAAGATGGTCCATCCAAAGCTGCTGGCAGGACTGGATCCTTGTTTTGGGATACCACTTTGTACCTAAGGCTTCAGCTACGTACCAGGCCATCCATGTGTGTAAAGAAAATGTTGCCATTCGTGAGGTCCTGGTTTGTTTGGTGCTGCTGCTGGCATGCTTACCCTCTAAACTGAAAAAGAGAATTCGTTTTTTGCACAGCCTTGAAAAGTGGATGGTACCAGTGTGTAAGCAGTCAGGATATCCTGAAGTTGAAAGGATTTGGTACGTGAACATTCATGGACAAAGGCAGCAATTGACTGAAGAGGATAGGGCAGGCACGGGAGAGCTGCAGGTACCACCACAGTATTGACTGATGATCTCAATGCAGAAATAACATTTCTAGTGTGGTGACCTACAAAAGCTGCATATAAGTAAAATTTGTTCTATACAGGTGCAAGTATTGAATAACTTCTTTTACTTTGCATCTCCTCATATGTGAAGATTTGATACTATTTATTTGTCAGGTTAAAGATGGTTCTGTTTCATTTCGCTTCATCAATGAGAAAGGCGAGAAGGTCATTCCACTGCTATTCTTCTTTCTCTCCTAACTTTACTTCATCCTGAAATTAGATATTTATCCCTGAGCAGATATTTAGATAGTCGTCTACTTTTTCCAAAGTCAAATCCCCTTTTTATGGTAATAGCGGAGTACTTGAATTACCTTCAAGAACCACATGTCCTCAGTTCATTAAAAAAAAAGAAAAGCAAAACCAACAACCAGTGCAAGACTCATGCAGGATTACAGAAAATGCTGTAGTAATGCTGACAACTGAATTGTACTTTTTGTCTTCAATTATAGGGCCTAAAGCACAGGACCATCTTTCTGTCCTCTGAATTGGTTTTGTGATTGTGTACTCCCTTTTTGTGCTGTAGTGATGGCTTTGGTACACAGCCGTTTGTCTTCTGTTCAAATTTCTAAACTTCAGTGGTGCTTCTACCTTTTCAGAATGTGTGCGTTCTGCAGCAAACAGTTTATGGTTTCATGAATGGATACTGAAAGTTTAAGGAAACTACTTGTCTGTTCAGTTGAAAGAATTTTGCTGTAATATGAGCCATTAAATGCTTGGACTAATAAAAAAGGTTTGTTTTATAATGCAAGTGATTAATTTTCCTCTTCTACTTGTTTTCCTATTTCCGAGTATACATATACTTCAACATTGCTTTTTCAAGGTGATGGGATAATGCAGTGAATGAAAGTAGTAGGTCAAAGTAAACCCCATGACCTGCAAACATTCCCTTTGTCCAGCTTTCCTTTCCTGCGCAGAGAAACCACACAGATTGTTTTCTGGACCTCATTTTTTTTCATACTTCGTAATATGCCTTTTATCTACAAAACTGGCAAAAAAGAAAAGATAGGTAACAATTATTTTATCTTTCTTTTGCTGAATGGTTGCCTTGCTTCTAGCAATTCTGTTTGCATAGCCAGGTATTTGGCAATTTCAGTAATATTTATACAAGCTGATGTTGAACGACTGTTGCTTTTGCTGTGTATGACAGTATCGACTAGCACAAAATTGTGGTCGCATGCTAGCGTGCTGTATGTCTACATGCAGACCCATTTACGCGGCTTGAAGTTTTTTCTCCCACATCCCCTCCCTTAATTTTTTCATTGCCCATCTTACCAGCAGAAGAGCTAAAATAATTACCTGCAGTCTCATTTTTCACTTTCCTACATGCAGATCTGGTGCGGTTGGGCAGCAAGCGGCTGAATGGGAGGGGCCTGCTCTGATGCAGCACAGGCATATGACAGCAGTAGCAGCAACAGCAATCAGAGCCCTTCTCCGGGCGGGTTTTGCTGCAGAACGCTGATTGCCACGTTACAGCATCCAGCAAGATCCCCAGCAGCAGGCACTTGGAGGAGACTCTGCGTGGGCACTTGTTTAAGGAGTACCTGACTAAACAATTGGCTTATTCTTTAACTGCGGGAGAAGTGCCTGTATTCCCTTCACGCAAGCTCCCTACTGGCTTTCTGCATTCATAATTTATTGGAGCTGTTTCTCCCTCCGTCTTCCTCCCGTTACTTCTTTTTTTCTTTTTTTTTTTCCTTTTTCCCCCCGATCGTTATTCGCCTCCCCCCCACCCCCCAAAAAGAAAAAAAGATCTGTGCTGCATCACTAGCTCTCATTATGCTGTGCTCAGTAGCCCAGTGTGTTCTCCGCCTCTGCTAGGCAGTGGCAGCATGGATGGTGCTCTTGTGACGACCTCTGCTGATGCTATCAGTCCACTGCGGATAGGCATGCTGAGTAATCCTGCTGTAAATGGGCGAGGACACGGACGCACGAAAAATTAACCACAGCTTTCTTCGAGACCACAACTATGTGACTGAAGGTAACATAAATACTGTCATTATTCTCTTGCATTGCATAGTCTATGCCAGGAATGCACTGTCGCGTTTGGAGACGCAGGCTGCTCTGTTTGTTCCTTATTTTTTTTTTAAACAGCGAGACTTTCAAGGCGTTTTTCTGTGTGATGTAGCAACAGAATCTGCTTGAATTTGCTAAATCCCAAAGGCGTTCTGTCATGCTAGGTCTATGAAACTATATGGGCTAAAGAAGGTCTTGCATTGTGCTGAGTTTGTGCTAGTGAGGTGTGCAGCACCTGGCATGGAATGCACAGTAGCTGCAATGTGGAAGATTGGAAGCAGTTCATTACTTAAAAAAAGGTGAAAGATTTGAGGACACTAAAGTAAGAGAAATAATCTGTAAAGTTAACTGTTTGCTGGTGTAATAAAGGTATCTCATTTTGGTAATTATAGCCCGAGCATCACAGACATTGCTCAGTTGATTGTTCCCTAGAGAACCGTATACATTTAGAAGGGATATGTAAGCATAATCTTTTGAAATACTGCTGCCTTCTTTCCATCCTCTGTGTATGTGCGAGGTACGTGAGAAAAGAAAAGGTACCTTCATTTTAAACCGTTCAGTGACTGGTAGCTTATTACGTAAAAAGGAATTTTCCTGCAAGTGACACAAATTAAATGCTGAGAGAATCTACCTGGAGACAAGTGAAATGGTTGGGTCAGGTACTGATCCATGTTTCCTTGCCAGAAAGTTGGTTTAAGAGCAGGCCATTTTAAGACTGATTGATTGAACAGGAGAAATGTATTTGTAGGTGCTTGACTTTGCAAATATATTTGTGTGGGTAGAGTTTTAACAGCACTTTCCAGCAGTACTTCAGTGTAGGCTTATATAATATGAACATACTTAACATCAGGGTCAACCAATACTACTTGAGACTCAGTCTCCAGATTCTGTCGTCATTTGATCAATGCTCGGTCACTTAATACTCCCATGCTGCATCCTGAAATGTGATCAGCTGATGCTCTCTTGATTGTTGATGATTTGCATTTTTTTAGAATGTAGAAAACAGCAGGATGGTTTGACCATGCTGGGAACACAAAGCAGATTTTTCAGAGAAAAATTAAAAATGCTGTGTACTGTAACTGTTACCACTGGCTGGTGTAATTGTTTGCTAATCTCGCCTCTAGGACATTCTTTGCATTCTGATTGATGTTTTGGTGCATTTTAATTTTGTGTTGAATTTTTGGTTGATCCTTTTTGTCTGAATGATGATTTATGTTTTGAGATGTAGTCATCTTTAATAACATTTGAAGAAACTTTGTCTTAAATTTATAAATTTATGCTTAGATTCTGCAAAATGCACAGTATAATTACTGCAGCGTACTTGCTACATGTTGAGATTCAGATGTATATTTAATGAGCATGTGCAGCTATGCTAAAATTTTGACGTTCAAGTCAGCCAGTTTTGTAAACTGAGAAAAATAATCCCTTGTGGATTTTGCAAATCAGTAGTCTCCTCTTTCATACGTTATGGGTGTTTTAAAAATTATATGGAGATTTTTAATATTTTTTGGGAACATCACTGACAGAAAGTTTTAGATTTTCTCATGTTTTATCTTTACTTGATATTTGGATGAGAAGGACTGGATGTTCTTCTTTGATTCCACACAGAGTGGCTTGTCTGAAATGGGTCAAAATATACCTTAAATATCAATGTCAGCCTGTATTATATTTTCCTGTGATCAGAAGTCATCATGAAATATGTTGGCATCTGATTTTGAGGCAGGTGAAGTAAGGGAAACCTTGAGTTAACAAAGTGTTCTTCAGCTCCGACTGTGTAGTGTTTCTTGGGAATGCTCAGTTGGTCAACTCTAATAAAATTCTTCACATCTGTCATATCTGACATCGCCACACCTTTTAAAAAATCATGAAAATAATGAGGGAATGGATTTATCTGTGAAATTTTTTCAAGGACATCTTCAGCTCGAAGACCACCATCATAAATTTTAATTTCTCATTGATATACTTCGTTTAAAGTGCCTTATGAATACCTAAGTTAAACTGGTGCTTAAATGTGCTTTGTTTGTTCAGTTTTGTTCTTTTTTTTTTTTAATTTTGTTTAAAGATTTGGCTCCATGAAACAACCTTTAACACTTCTCATCTGTAAAGGCCTAAAGTCCTTTCACAGTCCTTGAATTCAGTGCTATGATGTATTATTAGTGCTGCGTGTATGATAGTAACATACATATAGAAACAAGTTGCAGGCAGTAATGCATTGCTTTGTTATAAACCCAATTCTTTCTTTTGGGTTCTTTGGCTTTTGTAATCTGCTATTTAAAACAAAGAAATACTTTGTATTGTATCCCAGTGTATTGGAGAAGTTACTGATTCATTGTAGTCTGTGAATAACTGCAATTTTCTCTTCTGTTTTCACAGTTTTAAAATCTTGGTAAGGGATGTCTTCTGTCCTTGCTGCTCCATGCAGCAGACTAAATTCATTTACAAAAAGGAGGTATTTCTGACCTTCATATGCACTTTCTTCGTCTCTGTTCCCTGAGGACAGTAAAGCCAACAGTAATCAAGAAGGTGTGGATTAACTATAGTATTGCTTTAGTTCTCTTCCTCTTTTACTTCTTCAGTGATGTTTAAAAAAAAAAAAAATTACGTGACATATGAATTCAGAGGGTACAGAAAAACTGTGAGCCAAATCTGATTTGCTCTGCTCTTGCTAGTGGACCTAGCATCTTCATAACAAAACTGCTTGCTTGAGCAAAGTCAAATTTCATCTCTTTGGTAGGTCATTATTTCGTAACACTGGGGTTGTCTGTATCAAACGTGACTTTACCTTGACTATGGAAAATTGAATTGTTTTTTAAATCACAAAAATTCTGTGATTTGATGATTCATGTTTTACTGTTGATGTTATACTGTTTCTGGTAATAGGTGTTACAGACACACATATGATAACAGTGACTACCTGGGCTTGTTTCTCCTGTTACATATGCATATCTGCAATAAAACCAATGAAGCTGAAACAAGCAGGACTTGAATAATTTTGTCATTGTAAGTCTTCAAAGTATGTTACAGTTGCACAATGGAAAAAGGCAATTTAATTCCAGCAACAATATACAGTAAGTTTTTCAATGATCACTTTCAAAAGTGTTTTTTGAAGAAAACTGCTTTAATTGGAGTTGTTTGTGTGGGGAAAACAGAAAAGACCTGATGATACTTGTAAAGAAAGAGAGGAGAAATATCTGAGGCCTGGAAAATGTGACCTGTGAGGAAGGTGGTGAAACACTGGAATATGCTGCCTAGGGAGCTTGTGTAGTTTCTGTCACTGAAGTTTTTGAAAGCAGGCGACATAGATGTCTGTAAGAATTGACATGGGGATAGCTGAGCCTCCCTTGGGGCAGAGGGATGGACTGGATGACCTCTGAGATCTGTTCAGGCTGTGATTCATTGCCAAGCTGTGTTTTATCTTTATTGCCTTTTGCGCCCCAGCTGTGGGAACCAGATGCCCAGGAGCTGTCTTGTCACTAAAATGTATTATTTCCACAACACCTTTAGAAGAACAGGGAAGAGAGGAGAGGCACAGTGTAACATGGGAAACAAGATGGGCCGGATGGAAGAAACATGAGTCTTCTTTACGTACAGGCAAAATCTGTTAGGGGAGATGGCAAGAAAATTGTGAACAGTTAGTTGCGGGGAGAGATAAGAGGGGAAAGGCTGGTGTGTTTCTGAGGGCAGAGAATGTCCTTCGGTCTGAGAGTTCCCTTGACGTTACCTGTGCTTAAGATTAACTGTAGAACTGACAGGACTGCTGATGTGCTTTGCTGTCTCAGGACCTTGGGATCAGCCATGCAGGATCTGAATTAGAACAGCAGATTGCATGGTACGGTCACAATATTCTTGGCAGGGGCAAAAAGTTGTGGGAAATGACAGTGCTGCTCCTTTGGGCATCTGGACTGTTAATTCAGCTACTCTGTATTTTACAGATTTAATGATTGACAGAGAAATAATGAATGAAATTCCCTATTCTTACCAAACTATGTTAGAGGATGTGATTCATATACATGAACCCAAATTTATCTGAATAAATGCTCCTCTGGTGGCAAAGGCTTTCCGCAGGTTGTATGCAGACATGTCTAGTGTATCAGCTCATCCTTGCCTTTTACTGGATTATCCCTGTTTTTGGAAGAAATAAAGTTACTTATGCTCTCCATTTCTATAGAGAGACAGGTTCCTCCCTTGGTCTAGGCGTGCAAATTCAAGTAAAGCCAGTGAAGTAGCACAGGTGCAGCGGGGCCGAAGCTGACCTTCACTACCTAGTCATTTATATGGCTGAATGGTGCAGATTGGTTCCATATGGCTTAACTTCTATTAAAAAGTTAATCATGTTAATGGTGTATTAACCTCCTCAAATGTGATATTTGAAGAATAATGAGAATTACCAGTGTAGTGTAAAACATATTGAATCATAACCATGTGAAACGTTCATTATAGAGGATGAAAAAATAAATTTTTTTCCTAATGATTTTACAGATTTTGGGGGCTTTTCCCCCCTTATCTAAAGAAGTTAGTGTCTCTGTTCTTCATTAATCAAAGTTAAGGGAAATTACCCATTTTCATCTGCCAAGAAGAAATTTATTTATGAACTTGTCTTTCATAAATATCTCAAATGTAATTTGAGTAAGAGTTGAATACCTGAGAGTATTGGATGAATATAGTGAACAGGTACTGCTCTGGTGGCTCAGGCTCACCATCAATCTAGTCTGTTCACTTATTTCTGAGAATGGCTGGCAACAAGTTTATTAAGAAAAATGCAAGAGGTAACTCCTCTTAACTTCCAGCAATGCAGGATTTATGTTGTGAATATTGATGATTTTTATATTTTCATGAAACTCATGTAGAAACAGTTTTAGAATGACCCTAGAAATTATTGCTCATTCTTATTCTAGTCACTTCTATTATTTGGTTTTTTCCTCAAGTCAAGTATGAACAGAGGTAAACCTTGTTAAAGCATAACTTTGCCCCTTGTTAAACAGGATATAGTTATGTCTTTTTGTGCATGGATTTGGTTTGTCTTTCATTCACAGTGCTGTTCATTTGAATGTTCTGGGTAGCCTTGAAGATTTGGATTAATAAGGTTTATTCCATCTAAGTGACATTGCCGATATTGTAGTCTTTATTCATAGAATCCTAGAATGGTTTGGGCTGGAAGGGACCTTAAAGACCATCTAGTTCCAACCTCCCTGTCATGGGCAGGGACACCTTCCACTAGGCCAGGTTGCTCAAAGCCCCATCCAAACTGGCCTTGAACACTTCCAGGGAGGGAGCATCCACAGCTTTGCTGGGCAACCTGTTCCATTGTCTCACCACCCTTGTCATGCAGAATTTCCACCTAATGTCTACTCTAAATCTACTCTCTTTCAGTTTAAAACCATTACGCCTTGTCCTATCACTGCATGCCCCTGTAAAAAGTCCCTCACCAGCTCTCTTGCAGGCTCTGTCAGATACTGGAAGACTTCTAGAAGCCTTCTCTTCTCCAGGCTGAACAGTCCCAACTCTCTCAGCCTGTCATCATAGGAGGGGTGCTCTAGCCCCCTGATCATATTTGTGGCCCTCTTGTGGTCTTGCTCCAACAGGTCCATGTCCATCTTATGTTGGGGGCCCCAGAGCTGAATGCAGTACTCCAGGTGGGGGTCTCATGAGACCAGAGCAGAGGGGGAGAATCACCTCCCTTGACCTGCTGGTCACCCTTCTTCTGTTGCAGCCCAGGATATGGTTGGTCTTCTGGGCTGTGAGGGTTCATTGCTGGCTCACGTTGAGCTTCTCATCAGCCAAAATCCCCAAGTCCTTCTCCTCATGGCTGCTCTCAATCCATTCTCTGCCCAGCCTGTACCTGTGCTTGGGATTGCCCTCACCCATGTGCAGGACCTTGCGCTTGGCCTTGTTGAACTTCGTGCCGTTCACATGGGCCCACCTCTCAAGCCTGTTGAGGTCCCTCCAGATGGCTTCCCTTTCCTCCAGGGCCTCAACACAGCTTAGTTGGAGAAACTGTGGAGGCAGGGCTAGAGCACACTGGCTTGCACTGAAGCCCAAACCATTTACCCACTCAAGTCTGCAGCGGGATACATGCTTCAGCATGCAGGCAAATCAAATATTGTTGCTACCTGAAGCTTGGATCTGCACAGCACAGACATTTAAGGCAACATCCAGTATGGGCAATATGGGGCAGCAATTTGTTAAGGCAAACCTGGAAAAAGCAGTATAGATTTAGCCAGAGTGAATTACAATGTCAGCAACCCTTGTCAATATAACCAGCTACACATTCAAAGTGCTCCACAGATGCAGTTTTCATACTACATCGGTTAGGCACTTACCATCTCTGTTTTACTTGCCAAATCTGCTTTCTGAAGAAATCACAGTCAGGAGTAGGATTAGGACAACTGACCCTAGACTGAGACTTTGGAGTTTCTTAATTTGCTGTTCCCAGTATTCCCAGAGAGCAGGGACATGATAGTGTTTACTTGTTAGTGCCTCCTTAAAAGACCTGCCTCTTCAAGGAAGAGGTTAGTTTAAGGACTGGCAGTTAGATCCTTCCAAGAGATCACTTTGAGCCACTCCGAGCTGCAGGAGGTGCTTAAAAGGCATGGAGTTAACTTGGTTTGGATCTCTGTTTAATGTCATTCCTCCACATGACAATTATTCACCGGTGTCACATGTACCCTGTAAAATGTTACCCAGTGTGACTGAACTGGTTTGCAATCTTCCCCATTTGCAAAGGCATAAATCTCCAGTGCTGGAGCACTGATTTTGATGGGTTGCACTCAGAGACCGATAGCAACCTTGGCTCTCTTTTTATGCAAATACAATCAACAGATGATCTCCCACTCAGTAATTAAATAATAACTGCATATAGTTGCTGTGTAGTGTTAGAGGTCCTGGAGAAATGAGTAAGATGTACCAACAAAAGAAAAGAACCATCTAGAACATTAGCTACATGATAAACAAGTCAAGCTACTTTCACAACAGTAAGAATGCAGAGCTGCAAAAGAACCTGGTTGTACCGATTTGGGCCTTTTCTTAGGTGCCAGCAGTGTGTGAGTGGCACGAACAGGCCAGTTAGTTTCAATTTAGCCTATATGCAGTTTATTCATATTATGATATATAGACTAGAAACATTATAAATAGAAATGTTTATAGTATATTTAACTATGTAACTATTATCTTTAATAGATTTAGCTACATACAAAGCTTACAAATGGAAGTTCAGGAGGTCAACAGTACAATGTGTGTGTAAGATAAAATGCAGACATTAAATGTGATCTATGCAAGCTCACTCTCTGTGCCAGATTTCTTTCTAATTGAAACTGACAATTCAAAAGCATTGAATAATGTAAAACTAAACAATACCATGCAGGTAGAGTCCGTGTCATCGTTCACTGCAGGAGCAGTTTATTTAGCATACGCATCATTATGGAAAGAAAACTGTACTTTGCAATATGTTTGTTTTCTATGTAAACTTCAGACATGTCAGCAGTGTATCATATATTTAAGTGGTAAGTTTAAAGAATAATAGATGTGGTTCTTACATCAGTTTAAGATGTGAAACACAATACAATAACACTGAGTATTTTATAATAGAAAAAAGAACTGAGTATCTTTTATTACAGCCATAAAACAATAATCAATCATTACTACTTATGTAGTGTTGCTACATCATTACTAGTTTTGGGATCTTTGAGACTTTCCTTCCAGAGTTTACTTCACATCCACCATAGTAAGGCTTTGTATAGAGGAGTATATGCTAAGAGAAGGCAAGGCATTTGCTGGCTAGTATCAGTGTAGTTCTTTTGGCCAGGGAAAGGATGGTAGAGTAGGTAATTATCTCAGAAAAATGGATGAAATTATCATGGGGATTTTTTTTTTATACAAGAAAGGGCTTTAAATGTACTTCTAGCCATATTGAGGCACTTTCTTCACCAAATATTTCTGTAGTTCTTAGGTTAACGCTAAGCTTACCTTTATTAAAGAATGTAGTCTGTATTACTGGTTCCTGCTGAAAGTTCTGCGGTTCTTTACCAAGAACAAACACCTCACCTAGCAAAGCAGCCTTATATATGGTAAAAGAGTTCCTTGTCTCGGGAATGTTTCGTTGCTGAAAAACTACTGTACATGTTATTTTTATTGCTTAAATGCAAATTAGAGCAGACTGTATTTTGCCAGTACAAATACAAGTAATAAAAATGTACCTTAAGAGTCTCAATTCCTAATAAAATAATTCAGCACAACACATCATGCAGTTCAGTGACTTTTATGAATTATTAATATGACTGGGGTTTGGGACCTGTATTGTTAAATATAGCCGTGCTTTTCCTTTCATATTTACTTATTCATCTCTTTAAAAAAGAAAAGAAAAAGAGGGAAACATCTGTGTGTAACGTAATCACGTTTGTGTGTGTTTTACTTATGACAGAGTACAGAAGAAAGTGTGGGACCTAGAGTTGGTTTATTGTCCTCTAGTTCCAGTTCAACTCAAGCCTGAATAGAACTTATTAATTGCCACCTTAATTCTTCCCATTTGGAGTGCTTTTGTTCTTGTGACCCAGGCATTGCAAGTAGTCGATGACTATGCAAAATAACAGCATTTGCATAAATTCTGAGGTTAATGCTGCCTTGTGATAGTACTGATTGCATTAAAGACAGCCATAGCATACTCTGCCTATTGGGCCAGGTTCTAGTAAAAAATAAAGATCATCAGTGTTCAATTAAAAATTAATGATTGCTTATTTCCTTCTCTGTCTTTTTAGTGGATCCGTATTATTTCTCCTTAATCTAAGATGTTAAATTTAAAATAGAATAAAAATAGTTCTTACAGAGTGAGCTGGTCACCAGTCTTCAATAATTTAAAACTTTAGTCCAGTCAAGGCAACCTCATGTCCTATTAACTTTGAGAGGGTTCAATTTATGATAGAACTTGGCACAAGGTCTTTAATAAATCTTTCCAGGGTTTTCAAATGCATAGCTGTAAATCGGGATCTGTCTGTCATTATTTCTTAAATAACTTCTGATGGAATGTCTCTATTTCTACATTGTGGTATGATAAAAATTCGATGAATAAATTCAGTAATAATAATTAATTAGTAAAATTCAACAAATAGGCACAATGAACTGGGAAGTGGAGGGCAAAGTCAGCTGCCAAGGTAGCACACAAGACTCTTGTCATGCTACATGTTAATTTTGGCACCCTGCTGGATTTGGATTCTTTCATTTCTTCATGCAGGTCTGCGATGCAGGGATAACCAGTACAAGAGGAAGTCAGATGTGTATGCTGTAGTCTTCTTTTGAATGGAGGATTTAGGTCAAGTATATTCTCTTTAATCAGTGGTGAAGCACAAAACAGAATTCACATATCCAGTGCCTTTGAAGAGGTAGCTGTGAATTACTACATGTCTTACAGAAATTCCTAGAACACCTGATTCTAAGAGTCAAGTAATGGTCACATGGATGGTGGTGCTTCTCATTGCTCGGGTGCAATGTGAATATGATTTTGAGCATGTTGCGTGCAGTCGTGCTTTTGTATGTACGTTAACACTCACAGAAGTCTTGTGAATGACTGCTAGTATATGTTTTCTGGTGCATCTGTATTCCTACCAGTGGCTATGCTTGAAATCTGCTTCTAGAAGTACTGAATATGGCTATGTAGACGTTTCAGCACTGAAGATGGACAGTAAGAGCTTGTATGTAGGGCATTGTATCTCTTTAAAGTCCCACGTGATTCACAAACTATTTTGGTCTATGTATGTCAGTGTCTGCTGATCAGGGAAGTGAGACTTGGTCTGTGACTGAAGTGAAGCTTTCCTTATACTATGGTGTGAGAAGCAGTGTCCTTGTGTTTCTGATTTTCCCCAGTGATGGTGATGAGCTGCAGTTTTCTGAAAAATGGATTAGTTGGACATGGATTTTATTTTCCAGGGTTAGCTATCTACTTGACCGTTAGATTCAACGCTTATCTGCTTCTGCTTGCAGTTCAGGAAAATGGATCATATATAGTAGAGGCCTTTTGTGACACTGTACATGTTACAAAGGTGCGAGATTGAAAACAAACAAGTTGCATCTCTTAGCAGTAATGATATTGCAAATCAACCAGTTGCATTAAAACTTTAAGGCTGACTACCTGCAAGAATTTACACTATGTCCAAGTGAAGGTTTTTAGTTGCTTAAACTTGGAACTGTCCTGCTGAAATTACTGCCAAGTATGATTTGTATGGAGTATGAACCATCAGTTGTTTGTTGTGTTGATCTTTTCCAGTTTTTTTGTTATGTTCAAATACTGAGAATGTTTCTTTGGCTTTTTCATACCTTCAGATTAATTCCAAGGTATTTTAAATTTGAGGTTTGCTTTGAAACTGCTTGTGGATGCAGTTATTGGCAGCAAATAGTCTGTTCTCCAGAGGAAGCTGTAGCCTGGGCTGCCCACCCTTCCTTCTCTGCTTCTCTTGGAGCCAGCCCCATCACAGGGGGAGTATCAGCAGAGAGGAGACCAGAGCAAAAGAGGCACTGGTTAGCCTACCAACTGAAGAGTCTGGCTTCTTTAGAAAATGCTAGCAAACTTGTTCTGGTTTTAGTCCCTTGCTATTTGTAACTTGCTAGCAGAGGGAAACACCACTCCCGCCTGCTCCTGAAAGCTGCGAGCAGTGTTGACTTCTGCAGGTGCAGAGTTGCTTCCTGTCATTAGGGTCCCATTGCTGCTCCGTGCAAGTTCTTAAATCTGTGCCGGAAGAAGCGTTAGTGTTTTGGTCAGTGTTGTGAAAATTTACGTAGTAGCGATGCTTACTGTAATGGTTCTTCAAAACAACATTTTTATAAGGCTTTTGTAATATTTGTGCACAGTAGAAGGAAAGGAGGAAATATGAGCGATAAGGATATTGGAAAAATGGCAGTTGTTCTGGATGTACTTGGGAAATGGTAGTAGTAGTAGTGATGTTAAAACTGAAAGCAGCAAGCTTTGATGCTTCTTTGCTGTAAATAATTACTAACAAAGATGATTGCCAATGTGGAGAATTGTTTGCAGAGGGATTCATTTCTGATTGTTAAATGTAAGTATATTTAGACAGAAAGCGATTTTTGTTCCTGAAAGCCAAGAAGTTGGCGTAAATTGTAGGAATTAGCAATTTGGACTCCACAGAGCAAACATCAGCCTGGTTATTACAGGTGAGACTTGATGGAGGTAGTTATATTGAGGTTAGCCCAGGAAGCTCTTCCTTTATTTTACATTTTAATGACTGACTTGAGTTGTTATGGCTGCCGTATTATTGTTAGCAATTGAATTTACACACAGTTTTCTTGAAAAAATATATAGTTTGGCAGAGTTTCCTTTCCTGAAATTTTGCAAGTATTTCTAAGCTCTTAATGTGCTTCTTGCTATGTCACCTCTGATCCAGAAATCTCCATTCATAAACTTGTTTGTGCATATGAGCATATGCATTCATGGATCTTCATTGTCCGAGACAGTAATGCATCCAGTAACTCCAAACACTTTTGAAATTTTAAGACTAAATAGAATACCTTATCTGAATTTTGCCAAGATTTAAAATGTGAATGTCTGTAAATTCTTTTAACTTTAGAGGTACCACTAACCATTTGACTGGCTTTAAATCAGATTTTTCTAACTATTCATCTGCCAGCTTCCATTTCTAAAATGTTGTTTCATTCTGCAGCTCAACAGATTTAGAATAACTCGTGAGAACATGCTGGTTCTGCAGTTTTACATTCTTCGAAAGATCTGTATTGTAGGTTAATGGGGTCAGTATTTGAAGTAACAAGTTAACTGAGGATGCCTAAAATATATGCTCTATCACAATAATATAATCCAAATAATTGATCTTGAGGAGGAATAAAGGAATTTACAAAGTCTGCTTTCAAAACTGAGCAGTGGAAGTGCTCCTGTTCTTTGCCTTTTGCAGTTTTGCAATGCAGTCCAGAAATTGTGACTCCAAAATTTGAGGGTTTATTGTAGAAGAGAAACCCTCTAGGATTTTGCAAGGCAGGATCTGTTAGTTAAATAGTGCTAATATCTGCATCCAAAATAAATAAAAGGTAGCTAAATAAGATTTGACTACATGTGACAACAATCAGAGATAGGTAAATGTTTTGACACGGAGCTGCCCTCATGGGTGGAACCTGCTGCTAGAGGAGTTGCAACACGGTTCCAGCAAACTTAAGCACAGTTGTTTCACCTAAAAATAGTAACTCTACCAGTTTGCTCATACCGGACAAGGAATTTGGGGAAGTCTTGTGCTTTAGTTTGTAAGTGGTGGTTCTCATGCATTTATGTAAAGAGTCATTGTTTTTTCTGTTCCTTGTTCTGTGAGAAACCTTCTTCTGGAGCACAGGAAGATTTTTCTCTAAGTGTGTTCATTTTATTTTTCAAAAACTGCTTTTACAGATGGAAGGATGAACAGAGTTTATTGACAGAGTGCAATAGTTCCATGTGGGGCAGAAACAGAGATGAGGCAAAGCACCTGTTGGTCCTAATAACTCTTAAAGGCAATAACCTAACAGTTCCCTGAAGCTTTTATCCAATTTAGAATCCCCAGAACTCCCTTTTTTCAACTCTGAGGCTACACAGATCTTATCCACGGATGTCCCATTTCTTCTTTTGAAGCTAGCTGCTTTTAAAACTGTCCACTTTTGATGTTGTGTTTCTGTAAAATAACTGATTGGTCTGAGGCCAGCTTGTTCCTGTAATTCTGTGAGAGAGTCTCAGTGAAGACTTGTTCTGACCTCCCCCTCTGGATGTTCCTTCTCTGAAGAAAAAGAGAGGAGCAGCAAATGATTTCAAAAATTTTATTAGCTTATGTTTCAGAGAGGAGAGACTTTCTGCATTGCAGACAAACGAAATGCAGAAGTTAATATTAAAACAGAAACACTTTGAAACTCCAGTAAATATGTGGATAAGCATGCAGATTCTGTTTGTGCTCCAGTTGCTGCTCCTTTTCCCGCTTGCAATGTATCATGGTGGTGGTGAGTATGTGTCACGGTTTAAAGCTGGGCTGGCTATTAAACAAATGACAGACACTCTTTGTTAACTCCCTCCCTCCCCAAAGGGAAGGGAAAGAGGAAAGGGAAAGAGACTTATGGGTTGGAAAAGTTAAAACAACTTGAATCTAACTACAATAATAACGTATAATAATAGTAGGAAGAAATAATAATGCAATATATGCAAATATGTACAAAACCGATATNTCCCTTTGGTCAGGTTTGGGTCACCTGTCCGACCCGCTCCTCCCCACTGCAGGGTCACAGCTGTGACCACTTTTCTGCTCTTTCAGTTCCAGTGCACAAGAAAGTCAGCAGAAGCAAGCATCGACCTTGGTCTCCATAGTGATAACTATAAGCAAGAGCCTTTCTGCATACCATTGCTACTGATGTTCCAGCACTAACTATAAACACTGAGCCTTATCACTGCTAGAAGCAGCTACTGTCTGGAAAACATGCAGTTAATTTCAGAGAGTGCAGCTGCTCAGAAGAGACTTAACTAAAAAGCAAAGTTACTAAAAGAAAATTGGTTTTGTTCTGGCCCAAACTAGGACAGTACGCCAGCCTCTCAATGCACCCCTGAATTGGTGCTGCTACCAGCGCTTTGTGTGACAACATTGGAAACATAACAATTAGTTGTTATTGTTACTACTTGTAAAGTTTAAGTCTTTAATGATGTTAAAAAAAGCAGGGTTAAATAATGAGCTCTGTGCTGCCATGGTTAGTCTATTAGCAGGAACTGAGCCTACTAGGGTCTTCAGCTAATTGAAAGCTATATTGGTCTGCCCGTACCCTGTATAATCTTCCCAAAATTCTTTCTTCTGTCACTGTTTCTAGTTGAGGTGAATTTCGTCATACCAGTGTTTTTGGAAAGTCTCAGTTTACCATCAAAAATACTCGTGCCTATATCATACATTTACCACAATAAATGTGATATAAGACATGAGCTATAGTTTCTCTGTGTTTAATATTTTTTAACTCACAGCTGGTGTTTTCTGGAATCTGAAACTCAGATTCAGTCATATACCACACTTGAAGAAGAGGAAGAAGGATATGCTGATCAGTTCTTATAGTTCAAAATTTGGCCTGAGTCTAATATACATCTGTTCTTCTAGATGTCTGACATGTTGTCAAGAGTGGAAATTATACAAGCAGAGTATGGATATTTTGGGACTAAATATTTGACAAGAATAATTTACGTTTTCCCCTGGTTCACACAGCCTTCTGCCCAGGCAACAGATGCTTTCTTAAACCTAGAGGTCTGCCTTGAAGTTCCTTTTCATGTGCTTCTGGTATGTGTCTTCATGCTGCTGAAGTTCCTTTGATCTCCTTTTGGCCACTTTCCAGACCATCTTTTAATTCCTTTTGTGAAGTTTCCATACCAGCTTTAATTCCTGCCAGAAGGCAACTGTTCCATTTCTGTTCAAGCAGGGCCCCAAAGCTTTAAGTTGTCAACATGCCTCACTCTGGAAGTAATACTCCCTGCTCGGACTTTGGAGAAGTCGGGCATATGTAGATCCAAGCAGTGCTGGGGAGAGAAATAAGGAGATGGAAATACAGTTGTTCCTTCCTTGACAGCAATTGTTCTCTTTCCATTTGCTGCTTGACTTAATTGTAGTGATACTTGGCTTTTATCTGCAGTAGTTGCTACTCTTCCAAAATGAAAAGCCAGCCAAAACCATAACTCATTTGGCACTCTTTGCCAAGTTATTTCTGCTTTCTGTACTTACATCCATTGAAACCTGGGAGTGCAAGACCTGGAATCGCCTCCCAGTACCATTCTTTTACTGTCATTTAAGGACACAAATATGACTCAAAATAATCTTGGAGTGATTGACTAATCTGTGTATGACCCTCAGGTGCAAAGGGAAGGTCTTTGTGAAATTTCAAGAGTTCCTACCTCTATACCATTCTACTGATAAGAAATTTCTGACTTTGGAGGGAGGCCTAGCAGGCTTCCTGGGTAAAGTCCTGGTTAAATAGGCTAGTATCAACACACTTGTCTAAAGAATGGGATCAGGATTTTACCTTGGTTTTATAAGGGAAATGCTAGTGGTGTTTTGTTTTTTATGTTTACCACTCTACTATAGAACTGGAAGTGACTGGAAGTAATGGAAATTCTATAAAGATTTTTTTTTTTAAGGCAGTTGTATTTTTTCTACTCTGGTACATTTTTAATTGTGATTTAGTATCCAATGAAGTCTAATAACAACCTGCCACTGGCTCCAGTGGGATTGGATCAGGGTGTATGGCTTTCCATAGCTGTATTCTATGTACATATTGTAAGTCCATAAAAACATATGTCTGTATATACAAACCATATATTTTGTTTGTGCTTTGAAAGTCTTGATTGTAATCTTTAAAGCTATTTTTTCTAATTACTTTGTACAGTAACATTAGTTAATTTTGTCTTCAGTACTACATTATATATGTTGTGGAGATGTAGTATATAACCCCTGATACTGCAAGAGTTTTTTGAAGGGTTTATGTGCAAGAATGGATAAAGTAATAACTTACCAAAAACCTTTCTCAGAACCTCAGTGTGCTGAATCTTCAGAGATTCAATACCATTACTGGTTTTGTTCTTTGGGACAAAAATAGGTAAAGGTGGAAACTTGGCCTAACTTCACTGTATTCAGAAATCTTAGATTGTACAAAGTTTAGATCTCTCTCCATACTGTCAGGAAATCTAAGTACATTCTGCAGTTTCACAAGAAAAAAAAATCCTGGGAGCTGAAATTATGTGAATTTGTTAAATGTGTTAGTTAATTTTCTTAGGGTTTACTGCATTCCTGTTCACCAGTAAACTTTGTTTAGCCTATCAAGAATTTATTCTTTAGCGAAAGGAACAGATTTTCTGTAGTTACTATAACCATTTAGAATTATCATTTTGTTTCTTTGCATAATGAGTTAGGAAATCTACTTGGAAATTCTCTTGCACAGTATAATTTGTTATGTTTAGAGTGCTATTAAAATCATCCTCTTGAATACTGTGACCTTAATACTGTGTTTGAAAGTTTCCTTAGGAGCTTGACGTATTCAAATTTATAACCTGGGTACAAACCCATTTCTTTTTCTTTGACCTTTTTGTCTACTCCTTCTATACGATTTACCTTTGCTGCATATTGTTTTCTTTTTAAATACTCTCATATGTTTGCTTGAAGCAAAGCTACTGTCCAGAGTTTCTCTTTGAGGTAATGTTGCTTCAGGCTACTTTTTAACTTTCTGAAATGCAAAGTAATTGTAGTTCAGGTTTTAATTGTATGTCTTTTTCTTCTTTTTAAGAATATACTGCCTGGACACATTATCAGATTGTTATTTAAAGGGCTGATAAATATGTCTAAGCTGTATTAATTTGTGTTGCAATAGAATTCAAATTAATGTTAACCAGATCTTTCAATGGATGAGTAGCATGAAAGGTGTAATTAAATCTCTCTGAAAAAAATTACAGGATGTTTCATGAATGTCAGTAACCTAGTTTCAACCCTTAAATAGATTTCTTTGTTACAGATATTCTTCAGGATTATCTCTACTAGAACTGTATAAAAAAAAGTACGTCTTAACAAAACAATTGTAATTCTTCCCCTTGATCTGCCCATTTGGGTATTTTGGGGTTTGTGCTTATTTATTAAGTTCATATTGTAGTAGTATCATCATGACACAGTGGTTCTTTTTGAGCTATGTGCAGAACATTTAGGTAAAGACTTAATCTTTAGCTGATGAGGAGTCTCCCTGTATTGGTGATTACGGTTAAGAGCATTCGAGTGCTTTGGTTGAGGCATTACCTCAAAGATTAACGCACTATCAGGGAATAGACTGTGACTGAAGAATTAGCACAGTTGCATTCTTGGGATGAAAACTTGTGTGCCAAATGCGGAATTAGTCACTTAGAATCATTTAGGGAGGAAAAGACCTTTCAGATCATCAAGTCTAACCATTAACCTAACGCCACAAAGTCCACCACTAAACCATGTCCCTAAGCGCCATGTCTACACTTCTTTTAGATACCTCCAGGGACAGTGACTCAACAGAGTCTCTGCAAGTCTGTAATCCAGTGTCCCACTGGAAACATGATCTTGCCAAAACTCTAGATCAAGTCAGCTGTGGATTTTTATAGCTGTCTTGTAAACGTACAAGGATGGAGATGCCACAACGTCTTTGGATAACCTTTCCAGTTCTGCACTACCCTCCTAGAGAAAAAAGCCTTTCTAAGTAGCCAGTCTGAACCTTCCAAGCTGCCACTCAGTTGCTTTTGACCTTACAACATCATGCACCCCTACCAAGGAGTGTTTGGTTCAATTGTCTCTGCAATCCCTGTCAAGTAGTTGTAAACTGCTATTAAGTTGCCCTTAGCCTTCTCTTCACCAGGTTAAACAAGCACAGCTCCTTCAGTCTCTGCAAAAGTCGTAAGCACTTGACCAACTTGGTAGGTGCTTGGGCCTTTGCAGCATTTTGTCCCATTTCTCCACTTCAGGGAGAGGGGGATTAGAAGCTGGACACAGTGTTCAAGGTGTAGACTCGTCAGTGATGCGCAGAGAGTGATCTCCCTCTTTCTGCTGGCCACATTCTTCCTAGTCCTAGCCCAGCATATGATTTGCTGATGTGAGCCCACTGTTGGCTCGTTTTCAGCCTAGGATCCAGGATGACCCCAGGTCCTTTCCAGCCAGGCTGCTCTGTTGCCAGTTGCTTTTCAGCCAGATGCGTGGAGCTCTTCTGCCCCAGTGCAGAATTTTGCAGTGCTCCTTGCTGAACCTCCTGAAGTTTCTCAGGGTCCATATAGATTCTGGCAGATGGCATTTTTTGTTGCTTTACAGCCAATTCTTGTCTTCCCTTTGTGACTGAGAGGTCAAGCACTGAGTTTGTATTGTTAGTTGTATCACTATAGATGTTTTTAGATTGGCAGTGTCAGGCAGTCCACAGTGCACAGTGAATATACACAAAACTTGGACAGCAGGGAAGTGAATTTTCTGTAAGTTTTTTCATGAATCAATAGAAGTTTTTGGCTTTCTCCAGCTGACAAGATTGTTTTAAATATACCAAAGAGCCTTAGACATTTCTGCTTCATGAAAGACTAGCTGATTCTTTTCTTAGTGAGAAAGATGGCATTTTTATCTAATACCTCAAATAGCAACAGTAGGAATTGCTTTTAGTGTGCAGTGGACTTGAAAGGAATCAATATTCTTTTTAGCTTGTGTAAAAAAACAAACAAACAAACAAACAAAAACCCCCATAGGTTCTTAGCAGAGCCATAGCATAGAGTATATTGAAACTGTCATTATTCCCTTTTCTGTGTAAACTATCCATTAAAGTTCAGGTACTGGCAACATCATTTCTGGATGCTGGAACATAAGCATGGGCTCCCTAGCAGTGATGACTAACATGATTCAGCTGTAGGTGCAAATTGTCAGGCTTGTTTTTCTTCACCAACTATATGTTAGTTGGGGTGACCGAGGTGGGACTGCAGTCCACAGTGGTACTGTCCTTGCACACGTGCCGGAGATGGTAAAGGTTATGTTCAAGCACCACCTGAATGTTTTCACGGGGCGAAGAATGGAGCTGAGGAAACCACTGCTGGAGCCATAGAGGCATGGCTTCATTCATCTAAAGGTCCACACAATGGACTTATCACCATTTCTTTTTCCAGTCACAGAGACTAAAAGGTAGATTTTCTTCATTTCTCAAAGGTAAAGTGAATTGTAGAAAAAACAATGATTTCCATAGGCCTCACAGAAAAATTTCTGGTGGATCTGAGAACTAAGTCCAGGAGCTATATTACAGACCTTGTGTACACAATAGATTCTACCCAATATTTAAAGAAGGAAGAAGAGGGATATGCTAGCTCGGATATGGAGGCAGGATGTGAGTTTATCATAAAAATAGTATGTGCTTTCTGTCATGGAAGAGCTTTCTGTTTGAATAGGACTAATCTCTGGAACATATCTCTTTCTCCTGTGGCAGAATTGGTTTTTTGTTTTGTTTTGGGTTTTGAGGTTTTTTTTCCATGAACTACTTTTGCAGACAAGGAGAGTGATCCTACGTTTTAGAAATATCCTGTATGGTTGAAGTAGCTCTTGAAGTGCTTGGGTTACATAGGTCAATGTAGACTGTAGGGGAGGCTTAAGAGCAATAGTTAAGTTGTGGGGAGAAAATCAGGGGGATGTAAGCAAAGGAAGACTCTCTGAAGCATTTAATGCATAAGGTGCTTGGTTTTGAACACTTAAGGTTTGTTTTTGAAACAAACGTATGTTACCCTCAAGGTGTGAAATGCTTGACATTTGGTGATTTTGTAGATTACTGAAGCAAACAAACAAAAATCCACTGTAACTGTTTCAGGTCTTGCTTTCAGTTGTAGCGCTTTTTTTTTTCCACCCAGTTTTAGCATTTACCAGTTTGCTTTTGAGGGAAGGTAAACACATTAACAGTTGTGGCTGTGGGTGAAAGCTGTTTCCACTAATGCCAGTCCTTCCAAGGTTTATTAGAAACCATTGCCATACACTTCGAAGTGTTTGAGTTCTTTTCTCTAGAGAGAAAAGTATCAGTGATGTCTGTGCAGTGTTACTGTAATATCAAGATTACCTATGTATTATAGTCTTTTTGGGGCAGCTTTTTGGTGTCTCTGAGAGGGCTTTAGGCAGTACATAAAACCTACGGTCATACGGGTTCCATGATGGTTTTGATTCTTTCTAATACTCCTAGTATTTGTCACATAAAGAAAAGGAGAGATTTATTAAAATTCCCATTAGTGTTTAGAATAATCATGGCCTTGAAAAGTGAACAGAACATCTATCTGTAGTGCTCAGGACAGAATTGATCATTGTTTTATTTCTTTGAGCCAACCTGCTGTATCTTATTTTATATTTAAATACTGGTTTTATTAAATAAGGTATTATATATGTGACCAATTGTTATTATTGCTCTTGGAGATAGCCTCATCCAAATATCTTGGCCAAAGTCTGTTTATAATCATAGCCCACAGACAGCCATAATCATAGTCCAAGGTAGTAGATATTCAGAGAGAGAAGGTGTTTTGCTGCTTTGAAGGGGATTAGTATGTTGGAAACTCAGAAGTTTGTCAAAAGAAAAACAGTATACAGTGGCAAATAAAAATAAAAATTAAGGAAATGCCGTCTGGCATCTTTGTTTAGAAAGTGACTGATGCATAAGTCTATTTTGCCCAAATAAGATGTTAACAGTTCTATTTACTCCTCTACATTTACTCTTTAGCATACACCTAGCTGAAAGATTGAGCTGAAGTAATTGATACAATAAAAATTGGGTTTGTTTTGGGATTGTTTTCCCTAATAGACTTCCTCTGACATGCTTTTACAGTCATAATTTTCTTGGCTTGCTTTCCATACTTTTCAGCAGTTCTGAATAATACATAAAACCTCACATGTGTAGACTTTGTCTTGTCTCTCAATTCACTTGCAAGATTAGCATTGCTGTTGACCAAAGTTAAGCAAATGCAATGAAGGCTGATACTTTGCCAATGAGTTATTGGAAATGCTTCCTGCCTGTGAACGTCACTGTTCAGTGCACAGTCCTACCAGAACAGAATGGTTGGTCATCAGCTTCCAATTCTCTGTGTCTAAACTTGACGTTTCCTCCAACAAAAAACATCATGGTACTCCTGAAAGATCCACAGAGATCCCTCTTGTAAGCAAACACACTTGTTATAGTAAGGCTTTAGAGAATTGTTTTTGAAACTGTCAAACATTGCATTCATCACCATGCTTAAAAGAATGGTTTATTCACATATTTCAGATAGCGGGTTTTTTGTCTCTTTCTCTCTCTGGTGGACTGCCCTTGGTATATATGTGTATGTCACACTAAAAACCGGTGGCTGAAAACCATTGGAAAATTTCCTTTTTTTCTTTAAAAGTTGTCTTTGTTAGCATCAATTCCTGTGGTAACCCTATTTGGATTAATGTTGAAGTAAAATAAAATATCTCTACGAAATGGATGGGACAGGAGAAGCAAAAGAACTGCTTCTCTGTTAGGTGATTCATACAGTAATGATTTCTGTAATGGAAATGTGTAAAGAGACTTGCCATTTTGAAAGGGAGTTACAAGGGAGAGAGTTACCCAATGGCAAGTACTTGTTCAAATCAGAGTTGAGAGATTAATTTAAACATGATTTCCTTATTTATTTTATTTAGGCTGTCTAGTTAAGTTGATTCTCAGTGGCTGTATCCCAGCTTGCTATGTAGGTAACAGGCAAGAGCGTCACCCACTCACGAACCAAAGAATCCAGCTTGCTGGACGGGCAGACAAATGGAGCTCCACAGAAGATGTGAAAGTAACCCAAATACTCCAGTAGAAAATGGGGGTTCTTCACCACACCCCAGAATGTACTCACTTGAAGCAGGCATTGTCAAATTTGTTTTTTTCCTTCACTTGTAATGTGGAAGGTGCTGACTGACAGCCCTGGAAATTAAGTCCTCTATTTCTCCACAGGACAGGTATAGCAAGGGCGGCAGCAATGCAAGCTTCCCCACTTTGTCCTGCCAATGTTCCTCAACCCAGTTCTGAAGAGGTCACTTCTGGAGGTGAGTGGGTGGAAGAGTCTCTGTCCATGCAGTTATTGCTGCCAGGCAGTGGTTCTTGCAGGACAGGCTGTTGGACGGAGACTGCCCCCTTGTCTTGAATGAACCACCAGTCTTTAACAGATAATCACTTTATGTATCATAAAGCGGTGTGGGCTGGATTCGTTGAGGTTGCATTATTCTGCTTGACTGCTGTCGCATTTTGGTATTTCTTTGTGGTTGGATGGCACATTTGCATTTTTTTTTTCCTTGTACCGTTTTGTTTTCGGAGACTCTGTCAATGCTTTATGTACACGTCTACAAAGTCGCATGCAAATAACTGAATGCAGTCTGGTTGTAAATGTGATACAGAAAAGCAGTTACTGGTGGCAGCCGTGTGTGCCGGAGGAGCTTTAGAGCAGTAGACCAGGAGGCATGCTTTGAAATGCACCAAAAATTGATAAGAAAGTGAATGTTTTTTTCCAGTATCTAAGTGAACTATTAGGTTTTTGTTGTAAAGCCGTATCTTAACATTTTCTCTTTCCATAATTGCTATGTAATTTAGATATTAACACCAATTAAGCTTGTAAACTAATGTTCTTTTTTAGATTATTTTACAATTAATGAAATCTGCCTGTCTAAAGTTAGACATGCAACATTCTGCACTATATGAAAGTAATGGGTATGTATTGCGGTTACAATAGATAGTTGTCATCTAAACCAGAAGATATGTGATAAATTATGTGAGAGGAATTAATACGACTGACGTGAGTTTTCAGAACAAAAATAATGAGTGCTCTCAAGTTTGACAAATGAATTCTCATATACATTCCTGGATTTATTTAAGTACCACATACTTCAAATACAGTGGGGAGTATTCTCTTTTTGGCCAAATTTACATCTCTTAAATATAGAAATACAACTGAGAACATTGAAACACAGGCTTAGCAAGGCTGTTAAGTCATGGTGAATTACTTTTGTAGCTTCAATGCTGTGTGAAGGATTTGCAATGACTTGACTGTCATTTCTAGTTGAGGCCTGTAAGTCTATTTAACTCTGCTTTTATGGCTGTTTGTAAACAGGTATGGTAACAACAAAATTTGTTATTCTTAATTGTATAAATTTTTGTATAAATTGTATAATCATATAAATTTGGCATTATTCCTGTTTCCACAAGATCTAGAATAAGAAGAGTTAATTTTTCCTAACCAGAGTAGACTTCCTGAAGGGATTTCTTGCCTTTTTGTACTTTAAAGGGTATGAGTCAGAACAGTATTCATTCCATATACAGCTAAAACAGTTTCTGACTTATTTTTTTGTCAGGGTAGCAAGGGATATAGGATTTGGTTCATAATTAAAATGGGTGATAGAATCCTGCTGGGAAGTTATTTGGGACTGATCTATAAATTCATTTTAAATGAAGAACAGATTGAGGATCCTTATCATGACACAGATCCCGTGGCATTAGGTAGTATAATATTAGGCATATTTGCTAATAAGTCACCTTACTTGATGTTTTTATGGTGCCAATAAATCACGTGAATTTGATTTTTCAGCTCTTTTGAGTGCAGTCCTGACTGCTAACCTCTTGCTGTCACTGACAAAGCTGTAGAGAGGTCCAGAGCTGGCCTCCCACACACCTCTGTGAACTGAGTACAGAATTTCAACTCAGACCTACCACTATGCCACATAAACCTTTGAAAATAATTATATACCTTATCAAAATTAAACTTGTTCCATAATAGACTTTTTTACATTCAAGTACAAAAATACAGTTAAATCATTGTCAATACAAACACAAAAGAACAGTCAGAAACAATTTTCTTCACACTGTATTTCATTCATACCCCATTCATCTTTCTGTCTCTGCATATGCTTTTTGTGAATTCTAATTAATACAAAGTCTGATTTTTCTGCATATTTACATTGAATAATGGTGATCTAAAGGAGCATACTTGTAAAACAATGTAGTACTCGGAGCATCCCAGAGCAGAATAAACTCATAACCTTGATCCTGGAGTCCTAACTAGTATAAGTCATTCTGTTGATTGCGCTATGACTGGTCACATGAGAGAAGTCTTCAGCATTAGGTTCATAGTTATAGATCCCTATCTTAAGATCTTCAGTTTTATCATATTTTCTTTACCTCTGGTTATATCCTAGTGATTGTATAGCCTCACTGGTTATATGTAAGGACTGGGAGTAGAGCAAAGTTAAACCAGTCCTCGGAGGAAGAGATGCAAATATCTGTACTGAATTACGGTGAATTCTTTGAGACTTCAGGCTCAATTGACAAACTCATTTTTCTCACCAGCTGCTAGATAACAGCAGAATTTAAGGGACATATCCAGAATTTTGGGTCAAGTGTCAGAGGTTGCAGACAAGGAATAAGCAACTCTTTAGGTTCACATTGAATGGTGTGTGGACCATGCGTGGTCACAGTGGGGGAAACCCCCATGCTAAAATGTTCTTTGCTTCTTTTTTGTCTTTCTGTCTGTGAAGGTAATATAGGTCTTTATTAATATGTAGGTGATACAGAAGGGACTTTGCATATTCCCAATCTGCTGGAGGTATCAAAGAATGGTAGGAGTTGGAAGGGACCTCTGGAGATCATCTAGTCTAACCCGCCTGCTAAAACAGGTTATGTCTTGAAAAGTGTTTGCCTAGCCATTTTGGAGCAAGGGTGGAGTATGTCAGGCCATGTGTGATGATCTGGAAGGAACTGTGTAATGCTAGATTATTCAAAAGGAAGTGTTTTTTTGATGCACTTCGGAACGTTTCATATGTCAGCACCGGACTTCTAAAAACGAATGATTGAGATGCAGCAAAAGGGAATTCCTTCTAATCAAAACTTTATGTCACTGGCATCTGTAAGTAAAAGGGAGACTAAAGTACCAAAGCCATCGGAAATTAAAACTCATTGCTCAGATATCAATCTGTGCAGCTGATTTAATAGATGTTCCAGTTAGTTGTGATAGGCTTCTAACTTGTTTTTATTTAGTATTAGTGTGATCGTAGGAAGGAATTTGTCACCTGTCTCCCCAGGTTTCATGAAGGACTAAGTTTTTACCCTTCACTCATCTCTAGTTGGCAGTTTTAGTCCAGCCAAGTTCGTTAGTGACCAGGATGTCATTATCAATCAACAGCTGTATAACAGCATATATGAAAAATGTTTGTTTGTATATTTATTTAGTTCCTAGTAGTCCGCAATGTTACTGTGGCATCTGTAAAGGTTCAGGTTTTGGCACACATGGAACTCATTGCAGGATCATTGCTGATGCTGTGAACTCTTACAGGGCAGGAAATGCATTTTCCTGTTTTCACGCAGAAACCCAACCCTGCCTGAGATTTAGATACCCCTGTAATACAGACAGTTAGGAAATATGTTTTTGTGACAGTCTCTGTGCAAGGAACAAACAAGCAAATAGTCCACCAAATCCCACAATAACAATTCCACTGATTTCATTATTTCTTTTGAGCAATTAGGAAATTGAGACCCATTGGAATTGCCTTTACAAAGTTGACACCTTTGTAGTAGAGTGTGTGAACTCAGACACTGAAAACAGTTTAACAGACAAAATACTGCAAACACGGGATGAGGTACGCAGACAAAAATGAAAAGGTGACGCAAAATGTAAATTTTTCTGGGGCCTTATGGGAATCTGGCTATCATAATCACAAATACAGTACAAGTACCTGCCATCCTCTGCATTCCATAAAAACCTAATTCACAAATGAGCTGAGTCTTCATAAAAGTCATACTGTCAGATCAGCCACAAAACCTTATGTAAAGTGGTTGGGGTTTTTTTGTCAGTCTTCTATTCCTGGGAAGACTAGTGAGAGCTAACAGCTCAAGAGTATTGAGGTTGATAGAATCGAAATTTAAAGTAGAGTCTTTTCTACTTTAATATACCCTAAAATGCAGATACAGCAAATTCAAAGTTAACAGAATAAATATTAAGACCCTAGAACTGTGAGATTTTCTGTGTCAAAGGGAAAGTTTGTTTGCTCTTAAATGCTGTTTGCAGTTTCTGTGGCTCATGTAGTCTACGTTTGGAGTTGATAGAGAATTTCTCCTGCACTTTAATCGATGTTGTGCCAGGAATCTGTGGATTTTTGTAGACTTTTGCTTGATAAAATACTTTAGACTCTTCTAGGGAGATGAGACAAATTAGGAAATTTGTATGTTCTTTTTTGAAATACTTAAGAATGTGCTTCAGGAAAAACAAAAGTTTTTTTTAAAGGACAGATGCATCTTAATAAATGCTTTAATAAAAATTAAGGGATTGGTTAAAATTTATCAGTAATTAAAACAACCAAGTGATTAAATCCCAAGAAAATTGATCTAAACTTCCAGGCAAAAAGATTTGAGATGTTAGCTGGAGTCTTAGGGCAAAGACATCTGGAATTTAGATGTTTGCTGTAACATTGTCTACCAGGTCCTATCTGTGGATATGTGTGTGGAGTGCTGAATCACATAGTGACATTTATACTGCCCTACGGTTTGTCAAAAGGAAAAAAAAAAAAAGCTTATTTTTCTAGTTAAGTAGGAGAGAATGATACAATATATTCTGACAATTTGTGAGCAGGTTGGGAGAACAAGATCCTGTTTATTCTCTAGGATGGGACTAGTGAAGAGAAATTCTGAATGAAAACATTGAGCCTGGATAACGGCGGGGTTTTTTTGAAAACTGCAAGATATTTTTATTAGTAGTGTCTACAACAATGTTGTAATTTTGTGAGGAAGGATTCTCGGTGCTAGCTGGCTTAATTTTGTAGAAGTGCTGGAGTGAAGGATGTCTATTTATGTCTGGGGGACCACGATGGGACAGTATTCTACAACCCCCAGAACTACCAAAAAACATTCAAATAATCCATGTAAGTGAAGAGTTTAATTGTAAAGGGATTTTTTGGTTGGGGGTTTTTTGGGTGTTTGAGGGTATTTTGGGGTTGGTTTTGTTTGTTCATTTTAAATTGAGGCTTGGCTGCACATTTCTGAATGATTTGGAATAGTTTGAAGGTCTGTTTGAAAGAACTTGATTCAAGGTTGTCCCCTGCCCAGTGGCTGGTGGCCTGTGCTGTCCCTGATGGGGCAGAGGACACTCGACCTTTGGGGCCCCTGTGGGGAGGCTGCTGCTAGATTAATGCTGATGATGCTGCTTCCTTTTTTTATTTCTTTTTTTCCCCTCTCCCCTCCTTCGCAAATGTCCTCTCAGCTAAATGCTTGCGTGGACAAAAAGTGATGTTACGGCCTCTGTACTTATCCTGTCGAAGTTATACAGCTGAGAGAGCAGTGACTGTGCCAAGTGTACTGTGAACTTGGTACCTCTACCCTTGAACCTCATAGCAAATGTATAGGGATTTCTTGTTTGGAATAATCTCAGTTGCTGTGGGTGGTGCAAGTATAGGTTTTCTTGTAGCTCGTAGAGGAATCTGACACAAGTTCAGAGCAGCTCTTGCGCTGGCTTTGAGCAAAACACGTCCGAGGAACACAAGGTAAAAGAAGCTGCAAGACAAATTGAGTTGTGCCTTGCCTGCAAGTAATAAAATTTTTCAGTGGTTTCACACTGCTGGCTTCACACTGATAAGGATCATTATTTTCTAGTATCTCCCTCATTATGGTATTTTTCTTCCTTAATAGTAATGCTGTTTAGTTTGTGCTGTTAGCTTGATTATATAGTGGGTGTGTGCTGAAATTCTGCTTATAGATGAGGCTGTGTTGTAGAGATCTGTTCCATGCATTGATCCCAGCCACGGACTTCTTTTCACAGGAACAGGAGGTGAATGAATAAAACATTACTGTTTTAATGTTAGATGCAGAAAAAGTCTCCTCTGTTTACAGGATCAGTTTTGTAGTACCCACATGCAAAAGAAACAGCTGAACTGCTGTTTCAGGCAGCTAGCTGGATAATTGCATGGAAATGGAAGTGAAGGAGTGATTGGTATCAACAAAACCCAAGTCACTGTAAAACAAACCCAAAACTTCCCCCATCCCGGAAAGATTTATGAACCGTGCCGGCAAGCAGATCTGTTTCTCACCCTACTGAGACGTACAGTTTAGGTTAGAATTTTTGTTGTAGAACAGGAGATCTTGGTTTGCATTGTCTACACAGGGCATGTGACCAGTTACACTGTGCGTCATCTGGACAGCAAAGTATGTATTTTTCTTTCTCTCAATCAGCCAAGTACACGTAAAATCTAAACAGAACATCTGGCGATAGGGGAAAAAACACTGTTGTTGCTCGCTTTTTTACAAGATCTGGTGGTGTGCTAGAAGGCAGGGAGCACTGGGGTATGAGACCAAACATTTCGCTGAACTCAGTGTTACTGGCTTCAGCTAAGTGAAGTTTTCCATGGGCTGTGTCTGAGTATAATCTAAATGTTAGATGCCACTTAAAAGTATGTGGGATGGAGACAGAGATGAGTAATGGAAAAGGGAGTAGGGTGTACTCATTTAGGATCACCTTATTCCTTGGCCAACACCACAGAGGCAGAAAATCCTAATCATGCCAGGAGCATGCACAACCATGCTTTCAGTAGAAATAGCAAAGGAAGAAGAAGAAGAAAAAAAAGCCTTATGAGTATTCTTGAGAGAGCATCACACACAGACAACTCTGGCAGTATGTACTGCATCTGCTCTGACCCAGAAAAGAACAGCTGTTGCCCTTCTATACAAGCTGATGCCTTCAAGGGTGCATTTTACAGAAGAAACAAATTGGGAGGGTAGGAATGGGTACACATAACAGGACAGGCTAAGCCAGTGAAGCTCTAACTTTGCAATATATATGTATATACGTGTATATACATGTAAAAGATATAGATATATATATATATGTATTTGCAATATATGCATTTTTTTTACCTTTCTCAAATTAGAATAAGGTCTTGCATTTTATTTTAAATATTCTCTCTTTGATCTACCTCTTTCAAGTCTGATTGAGGGAAACAGCAGGTTCTGTTATTGAAACATAGTCTGCCCTGCTATATGTCTCTTGTTTTGAATGCTTTAGAACTGTTAGGGGTTTCTGTAGTAATAAGTTAAATAAATAGACCTGTAGCAGCAATTTTGAAGATACAAGCTTAGTATGCAGACATCTATTGTGGATATTTGGCAGTTCCCCTTCCCCATTTCCCCTTTTCCCAATAAGCCTTTTGTAGATGTATCTTTTCAGAACAGTTAACCTGCAGGGCTTGGTAACATTGACCATGGTTCTGTGACCATAATCATAATATTCTGAATATAAAAGCTAAATTCTTTCATCTGTTCAGTTCTCTCTTCCTCTTTTTATGGAGAGATTCTCTTTGTCTCTTCTGGTGAAGTCCTATATTGAGGGCTCCTCAGCAGGCAAAGTTGGCATACTAAGGTCTTAAGCATTGCTTGTGGTAGCTTCTACTATTTGAAGCTTTTGAGAATTGGGAAGGACTTGGCAGTACCTGAGTGTGCACATGAATGATTCCCCCCCTACACTGTTCTTGCTGGCAGATGGTCCTTTAGGGACTTTTGCCAGCAAGTGTAAGTCAGAATAGCCTCTAGGAGTGACTACACTGGTAAAGATATTGGGCAGCCTTTCCTCCTTGTTGAGCTCAGCAGAACCAGGCTGCCAGTGAACCTGATCTATAATTTTCAAAGTTATTTCATATTTTTCTTTCAGTAATCACAGTAGCTGCAGAGGAGAGTGTTTAGTTCTCCATGAGAGTTGTCAAACATAACAAATTACGAAATTAAATGATTGTTACAAAATAAATGCTTGGAAGAGTGAGCTTCCAGTCTTAATCCTTCTCTGAAACAACAGAGGTACCTTTTAAAATACAAGCTTGGACATAAAATTTCTGTTCAAAACTAATATTCCTTCTGAAACATAAACTCAGTTAACAGGTTGGAATAACGTTCATGATGCCAGTAAATGCTGCTTTGCAGCGCTACTTTGACTGCCATAAACAGTTCTGTATATATCCCAGATTTAACCAATGAGTATCTGTTTAATAATTAGTGGTTTCTTTTTGTGTAAAGTAGTGGAATTGCATTTTGTTGATGAGAATTCCTCTTTTTATGTCAGATTCTGTTTGAATTTATATTTCTCATTCTTTTCTTATTTTGTTTCAAATCCTCCTCTGAACATTTGCCTCTGCCTAACCTCTAATACTGTGGATTAAAACAAAAGCAGAACTACAGATAGTTCACTTCATAGAATAGGGCACATTTATTTGAAGTCTGAAACCAGTCATGTGATTTAAAAATCCAACAAAGAAATTATATATGTAGTTTCAGACATCCATGAGTGGCAGTATGACTTCGGATTTCAAACAATTTTAACAAATTTACAAATTTCTTGCAGGCTATCAGAGAGCTGTTGAGCTCTCTGAGTCTGGTTAGATGTCATGGAAGCCTGTGTTCTATTGGTAGGTATCCCTTACTTTCCAGTGTGGGGTTTGGTGTCTGGTCATCATTGAGTGGTTATAGAATATAGCAAAGATCAATTCCGCATGTGCCCCTTGCGGACCAAAGCAGATGTCTTTTAGTAATCTTTTGGTGGATATCTTCCAAACTGCAGTAATCTGAATTCTTAGACTTTCTCTGTGCGCCACTGGGCTTGGAAGAAATGCTCAATAGAAAGAGATTATTTGACAAAAGCGCTAGTGACAATGCTGCTCTTACTCCCATTTTATGTGGTTGTGGTAATAACTGCAAGGTACCAGAATTGATAGGTGACTAAAGTTTCTTTATGTGAAGGAAGGTTTGTACCAAGAAGATACCAACCATGATGATACAATAGAAAAAACCCTAGCCTCAAGAATGAAAATCTCCACTGACTTTGATAATGCAGAATTTAATTGAGTATGTTGTTCAACTCTCTGCCATAGATCATGATCAGATGCGTGTCTTTCTTGTTATTTATACTGTGGTAGTATAGTAAGAGTCGCTAGGCACAACTGGGTCTGTAAACACACAAGAAGGAGGTGGTTTCTGTCCAGAGGAATGTTAGTGTTAAGTATGAGACAAGACACAATGTGAGGATATATTAAAACAGGAGGAACATGAGGTCACGGTGACTGTGCTGGTCAGCATAAGAAGCAGCTGTGATATGAACCTGGCTGCCAAGTGTCTTTATTTGATAATAATCCCTTTGTTCCAGTGCCCTGAGGTATATGGTTTGTTTTAGCTGAGCTCAGAGTTGAAGTTAGATCAAGCAGATCTTCCAGTCTCTGAAAACATTCTTCACATTGAAAGTATTCTCACATTGCCCTTAGTCACTGTATTATCGATTCAATATATTGATGCAAGTATCGATGCATCAATAATCATTAACACTATAATAACTGACTGCGCAACTGTACTTATACTCACAGTTGTATGACAGTCTCCTTGGACACCCTGGGGCTCCAGTGATTACCCCAAAAATTTAAGATAAGCTAGAGAACTTTGCTGGTTACCAGTGAACTATGAAAAATATTTCGTCTGATCTGAGAGAACCTGCTGCTTCTCTTTTCACCCATGTAGCAAAATATATAGAACTGCACCTAAGAGTTCCTCAAAAATCCGCAACATAAATATTGAGAAAGAGGGAATCCATGGCAGTCGTCTTGTTTGGACAAACTTCAAGGAGAACTTCAAGTGGATGACAGAGTCCTAAGCAATTTAATTTTAGTCTAAGTAGATCAGACATGAATGGTTTTTGTGTTTATTTAAAAGATATGTGCTGTAAAAATTGGTAACTGTACTGTGTAGTTTGAACGTAGTGCCCTTGTCATGGGGCCCTTACATGCCTTAAGTGCTCTGTCTGTCCATAAAGGACTCTTGGGTGAGGAAAAGGACTAGTGGTGCAGGGGTCAAGAGAGCAAAGTGCTTTCCAATGTGGCTTTGCAGCAAGGATATCAAGATATTTGCTTGTCTGCTACCAGACTCCAGGCAGATTCAGTCTCTCTCTCGCTCTCTGATGGGATCCTATGCCATAATTGATTCATCATCTATCTTCAGAGATTTTTTTTTTATGACTCTGTCAGTTATTCCTAGGTAAACTATATCTGAATTGTGTTCAGCTGGTGTCAGCAACAGATGTCAGGTATCGCTAAATAATGAACGGTCATATATGAGAAAGGCCAGAATATTTACTCTTTCTGTAATCTTGGCCAAATTAATCTTTTACTCTCTGCATGTTTTTTCAAAATATTTTTGTATCTTTGCTATTAGTGAAATACTAGGATACAGATAATGTATGAGTATTGCTGTGGAATTGAATACAATTATATGGGGAATGTGTCTTGCTCTGGTTTCTCTTAATGCATTTTTCACCTATTATTAAATGTTAAAACAAAAAATAAGAGAATTACAAGTAGTGCCATCAATCAATATGATTGTCCTGAACTGCAGAGCAAGTCATTTTTATAAGAGGGCAAACCCCTGTATTTATAATAAATCAAGTTCATTATCTTTTGAGCTTCCCGATTAAAGTAATTAGTCATTTATGCTGATACAAAGCCATCAGTGAATACATTGCTTTATTTCACAAATATTGAATCTGAAATTGTTTTGTAAAGGTCATTGATTGTATTCAGCTGCACATTGTAATATAAAATTGTTTTGTTGGTGGGGAAGTAGTTTCCTCTAACCCAAATTAATACACCAAGAAACTCTCCTGCAGTTAGAACAAACTGCCTTTAAGACTGTAACACGAAACCTAATTTAAAATGCCAGATAGGACATAGCAGGTGGAGTACTGGAGTCAGTATTAACTGATCATTAGTGCTGAGGAGAGGGTCTCCAAGTCAGCGCGGGCTGCTCCAGATTGTGCAGATGACTGCTTCTCAGGAGGGCTTGCTGTGCCGGTTTCCCACAAACCGCGGCGGGGAAGTCCGGTTAATGCCATTTGCAAAATCTTTGGAAATTTGAGAACTGCATATGCTTTTATACCTGTAAAATACTGCTGTTACCCAATGAGCTTCGGTTTGAAATGTGAGTTCTGCTCTCCAGCTAGACGTGAAACACAGATCATCACCAAGCTAAAATTCATACTCTTAAGCTATGGAAAAGCATGAGCAAAATTGGGCTTCCTCCTGCTCTGCTTTGGCTGTTGGTAAGATTAGTCTGTTCTGGGATAGGCTCAAACACAGTTTATTTTGCAGTATGAAAACATAGTGTGCATCTGGGATGTGATAGTGTCTCCTCTATTTCCAGACATCAGTTCTGAGCAGTAAGTATTTGGCATCGTTTTCACAAAAGTCTCCCGTAGTCTGGAATAAATGCATACATTGAGGACAAAAGGTGATGCTTCCCTAGAGAAGTTCAGAAGTCTCCTGAGTTGTTTTTTTTGAACATTAGTTGGGTATGCCTATGCTCATAGCTTGACCTAAGTAGGATGAGCCAAGTCATTTCAGCGTAAGTCTAGCTTTTCCTCCGATGGCATTTTTGGCTTTATCAGTACTGCTGTCCCAGACTTGGTGCTCCCAAAAAGCATAATGCTTGGGAGTAATATACTTCATTGCTAATTAATCTTTCCTGACTAAATGAGATGACAATCTGGTTCTAAAATAAGTGGCTTATTACTTATTTAAAGGCTTCCAGTAAGGAAGAAGTTAAAAGTAGTTTAAAATACATGAATGGACTCTGACCTATCACTGGCTCCTTCAACTTCATTCTTTTACCATACTTCCCCCTGTAAACCCAAAATGTTTCCCTCTGTCTTTCAGTAGCTGGTTTGCAGTTACTGTGGACACTATAAAGAAAGAGAAAACAGATTAAGCTGCTCTTCTGATCAATGTCCTTTCAGTGAAAAGCATCACCTAATATAAAAAAAAAAGTTGATGTTACAATAAGAGAAGTGTACGTTGTCTTTTCAAATTGTGTACCCACGGTTAGCTGTTATACTGACTGCTTAGTCAGGTATTCTGAAAATTGTTCCAAATTCTGTGCCGTACCAGGAGGTACAATGTCTTACTCCATCGTGTACAGGGAGTGTTGGCACCTGACATTGATGCCTGAAAGCCACAAGAGCAAAATATGTTCCTTTGGATGCTCCAGCCGTGATATTTATTAGGAACTGGAACGGGCATTTCAATTTGCTTCTTGATCTTTTCTGTTTATATTAATGGCAAAGCTTTCACTAATTGAGAACTGATCACGTGTTACAGGATCTTGTGAAAATGTAACATTGAACAGAACCTAATGATCTACTTTGACTAAAACTTTCATTATATTTAAAGAAAGCAAATCTTTTTCTGATTTGGTTTCTACATAGAGTTCCTATTCAAGGGTAATTATAAATCTCCAAATTCTTTGATTTCATATTAGATTACATCCTTTATTTAGGGTTAAAATAAGGGAAACCTTCCCATCAGTTACTTTGGTCACCTGCTGTGCAAACTAATAATGCCATGCTAATCTAGAAAGGAGCGTCAGTCACAGTCACATTTGAATTTCAGCGTAACAGGAAGGAGACAACTAAAAGAGGAAAATTAGCTGAACTACTGCTGTTTTGTACTACTCAATTTTGAAATCTACAGTCAATCAAATACATCAAGAATGGACAATGTGTTTTTAAAGATGTACAGGTTTGTTTACGGGAATGTTCTGTGTATTATAATTGTAAAATATTAATAATGAGACATTACTATAGGTGCTTTTTTCTTTTAGTTTATACTCCTCTCAGAAATAAGTAATAACATACAGGGTGAGGATTTGAGAGATTAGGCTTATAAAGCAGGGTAGTTGTGACTAAGTGCAGGTTAACATATGAGCTCTGGCATTTTTTTTCTTGTTAGTGGTGAAACTGAGCAATTTTACAAGGAAGCTTAAACGTGCATTAGAGAAAGACTGCATATGCTAAGAAAAAGAAAATAGATATTTTTCAGAGATTCTGTATTTCTAAACATTGTAGCATTGTCCATAGTAAAAACCCAGGCAGGCTACGAGAAGTCCTCTAAAAGGATGAACGTTGTCATTTGAAAAGAAAATAGGTACTTGTGACTCTTCACCGCCTGAGTATTAATGCAGTCAATTATTGTGTCCTGCCAGTATTATCTTAGAGCAAGAAAAGAGCCAATATTGTATTTTATATGACCTTTCTAATGCTATATATACACATACAGATTTGTGTTATTTGTCTCTCTGATTCACCAAATGTTTCTTATTTGTGGCTCAAGGCATTTATTTATTGTAAGGCTTCAAGCTGCGGTAGGCAAGGTCATAGATTAAGAATTGATTTCCACAGTTGCTCTAGCATACAAACTAAATTATCTTGGTTATGAAAACTACAGCTAGGCATGAATTCAACTTTTCAACATTGTTTTGAAAATGAACATTAAAGCAAACGAAAAAATACGCTAAGTATGTATTGCATGCTTAATTTAGGCCTTCAGCTAAAACCTAAGGAAAGCAAATTGGTTTTATGCTGCAAGCTTGTGAGTAAAACCATGCTAGTACTGAAGTATTTTTTTATTTCATTTGTTCTTTTTTTTGTTAGTACTTTACGTCTCCCTTGTTTTTTTAAAGTAGGTTTTTTGTACGGTTTTTGACAAATCATGTTTTGATCAGTATGTTGATTGGTTCCTTGGGTTTGCTATATCTAGAGACATTGCTAATTACAGTAAGAATGTGGGTTTCAAAATGGAATATGGTTTCTCTCCTTTGGAAATAGACAGTCATACTAGAAATAGAAAAATCTGCTATTTTGTTAGCTTTAATCTGCTATTTTGTTAGCTTTGTCTCTAGTGTGAAACACAGCAACTTGTTAAACTGAATGAATATTTAGACTGGAAACTGAAAATTCACTAAAATCAAGGAGATACGTTTTGGCAGTGTTTCTAATGTGTTTTTTGTGGGTTGTGGGGTTTGGTTTTGTTTTTAAGGTGTGCTTTGTGTTGGTAATGATAGTAGAACTACACTGTGCGCAGCAATTGATTTGTGTAAATGTCAAAGTTATATAACTCTGCTGAATCTTTGCTGCAATACACAGATTCCTAATAACTACATAATAAATTTGAAGTTACAGAAATTGGCTTCTTAGGCACATCTTTAAAGAAAATATTTCTGATATAATAATTTGCCCTCAATTTTTGAATTAATACACCTAGAGCAGAAACCATAATATGTAGTGTATGTATTTTCAGATCATAAGCAACATCATCAGATGGCTTTACAAATATTAGCTTGGTCTCTACTGTTCCTGCATGTATCAGAGTTATGGCATGTTTCTGCCATTAGCAGAGGAACCAAATTGCAAACTTATTTTTCTAGATAACAGACAGCATGGTGTTTGCTTGATGGGAACTCTTGGCTTGCAGCGCACTGTTCACACTGTACCTTTTAGCACTGGCCCACAAGGCACTCTGCTTTACTAAAATAGAGGCTGAACTGCCACCCCTGTTGCACACTAGTGCATGAAATAACTTTCTTCATAGTGGTCACAATATGTATGTAAAGAAAAATAATTGGAAAGCAAAGTGGTGTGTGTGATGAGAGCGGTAAAAAAGTTTCGCAGGTAAAACAGGTGTGGAGTTATTTGAAAATATAAACTTTGTTAAGAAAAAAAATATGTGCAATTAAGTACCTCAGACATAGAAATCACTAATCTTTCCAATTCAGATGGATGTTTTGGAGGAATTAAGTTGTGAAATTCATCTCTTGGTAGTGATTCTCATCCTCTCCGTGAACTGTGTTTTGCAGGGTTAGAATACATGGACGGCTGTTCCCAGCAAGCCGTTTTGTTAGCACTTGATCTTAGTTTGCAAAATCTTGACTTGGAGCTTACTTTGAGGTGTTGAAAACTGAGGATTTTGTCAGCGTCTAAAACGCACATGCCCATAACAAACATCCTTTTGACTTCCTTGAGATTTCCATATGGAGATATCTCAAAAAATGCAGCTTTGTGGTGAAATGAGGTGAATCTATTCAACTCGGACTTTCTCTGAATAATAGAACAGTCTCACTGAAAGTCTTGTTAGGAAGGAATTATGATTATCAAGCCTGGCAGTCAGGAAGGCTTCTTGTTAGAGTATTACTGCAGAACTAACTCAAGCATAGTTATGCCTGACTGAATACGAGATTTCCACCCGTTTCCAAAATGCAGATTTCTTTTTTTGAAAAACACTTACATATGTATGAAGAATCTTGAACTGATTCATTAACTTTGAATAAATTTCTATGACAAATGAAGGAAATGAAGAGAAAGCAAAAATAGCTAGTTGAGCAGAACTCCTTGTGTGAGGTTGGCTGCCTGCAGAGGCACAGGACTAGTACCGCTGTTTTGCTGGTAATTCATTGTAGATCCATCTGACGGTAAACTTTGATAAACAGAATCTTTTCAGAAGTAGATCTGGCACCAGCCTCCACTGTCTTGGTGGAGTAGTACAGATTTTCAAATTTTTTTCTTTTCTCCTCCCCATTGCCCCCAGACAGGGGAGCTAGATGGAAGAAATACAGTTTTATTATGCTCCTGTTACGAGGTTGGTCTAAGAACATAATACTGCTAAAAATCTAGTATTCTTCTGCTTTTGGATCCTCCTTGACATCAGATGTTTTCCTAAAAGCTGGAAAGTCAGCCTCTGCCAGTCACCTAATTCTCATGCCCAGTATGTTCTCCATGTGGAACCATTCTGCAATGACACCCAATGCAAAACGTTAAGAAATGGTGTTTCCTACAAACAGAACAGAAAAGGCTGGTGAGCAGGGAGAGGGAAGCAGTCTTGCCACTTGTGCCCTCTGCACTGTGCTCCAAAGAGAGAAAAGAATGGAGGGAGGTGAAGGGAGATGAACGATCTCTTGTATTAACTACCTGAAAAGACCCCCTGAGATTTATGCTCAGGAGTCGACAGTGTACATCTCGGGAAGGTCTGTCTGCAGACTAGAAGCTTGGGCTCGTGCAGGAATCTGTCCTGAAAAATGCTGTTTGGAAAAGTGGACCCACAACATGTATTTGGGACTGCTGGGGTCTTTGAGTTAACAGAGAAGTGTGCTGCTGCGGTGACTTCGGTCTGCCCTTTGCATTTTAATTCTGTCACGTTAGTTATCTCGGCACTTGACGCAAAAATCTAGCAAACACTATGATCTTTCTGACTGTAATTGGACAATAAAACTTGTAAAGTTCCCTGAAGGTTTAAAGTGTGTAAATATAAATACTCTTCTCATACTTTGAGTTTTGTGGCACAATTTGTGCTTTTTCAAATGTTGTTATCATAACGTGTGGATGCTCCAGTGGTAGTATTCTGTTACTTTAGTGGTGATTAATTCCCCAAAATCCAGTATCTGCAGCAGGAGGGCTAACAAGATCATTTCAGAAAGATCAAGGGACCACAGTAATTTACATTTGATTGGGCTTTCTCGGACTCAGGCAGGTCAAAAAGATCAGAGATCATGACTGTATCTGTGGCTGGGGATTCTTCCAGTTTGTGGGATTGCACAAGTACAGGGCTAGCGTATACAGCTTCTGTGCACCCCACTGTACAACGCATGGGGTCAGGCACTGGTCTGAAGAAGGCAACTAATAACAAAAATTTATTGCTCTCCTATTTGCACACCTCCTTGGGAATATAACTTCTTGGCTTGTGTTAAAACAGCAGTGAGGCTTCTTTAACTGCTCTGAGGTGAAAAAAAAATTAAATCGTGCAAGTAGTATATAGTTATGCATTCTTGATTTCATCTTCCAGCCACCCACTGCCGTGCTCTGACACGGATGGTTCTGTGAACTACAATCAGGCAGAAGTTGTGAACAACCGGTCTTGCTGAGACTCTTTCAAAGCCTCCTTCCGTGTGCTGTTCCCTCAACACCACTAACAGCTTCCCCAATAACTGGCAAAGACTTCAGATCACAGAACTTAAGCAAAACATATTCGTTGCGTTTTTTCCTCATGATAGCATTTTCATCAAGGACCAGATGTCAGCACTAAATGGTGGTTTGGTCCCAGGCGGCTTAACTCTCTGATATGATGGTGGAAAATAGGACCTACTGTGTGGTGTTAGCAGGGAAAGGATTTGGATGAACAAGAGGCAAAGGCTCCCAAAAAATGAAACTATGTGACCAAAGGAGTCCTGGTATTGTAGGTTTCAAATGCTCTGTAATTTAAAAAGTACCAAACCCATTAGCGCATCCTATCTGTTTTAAGACAGCTTTACTCATACCTCACTGTGGAATTTTTTCAAGGCTAACTTGAAATGTTTTGTTTTTCATCTCCCTAGTGGAAGGGGTAAGCTTGGCCAACACAGCCAAGCGTGAAGAAGTTCTGCGCTAAGCTTCCACCTCTGTGGTTAGCCCATTGCTGTTATTACATTTGGGCAGCTCTGGATTTCAGTACTGTTGCATCATTTTGCTTTCAGTTTGTAATTAAAAAGTTTTCGTAGCCAGAGAACTGAACAATAGGGGGTTTCGTATCCACCAACAGCTCCCCGCGCCCCCTGAAAAAAAAGTTCAGCTGTGAGTGAAATGCTATTAAAAGCAGTATTTGTATGGATGCAAAGTGTGAAGAGACAGCAAGCATGTAATAAAGAACAATTAATTTGTTTCAGAAGGAATATACGTAAAATAAGAAATATTTTTTAAAGTTTTTCTTCTGTTTATCTTCTTTTAATCTCAGTTTTCCATAAGAATAATAATAGTAATTTTCTAACGAGACAACAAAGACTTTGGTTGCACTTAATAGCTCAGTAACCTTGCACTGAAATGCGAGTGTTTCACAATACTGATACGTGATTTTAGTAATCAACACTTATGCATTGTATGCCTTGAAGTTTACTAATTTCTACACTTACAGGTTTTGATAAAGGCACGCAGGCTTTATTTACTTCATTACTATAAGGGCAAAATGAGACACGTTGCGGATTTTTCATAAGGACACACGTTTTTGTTTACAGATGATGAACACATTGTGTAACACCTGTGTCTAAATAGACTTGGAAGTAGGCATTTATGCTGGGCATAGGTTGTTTTTTCTCCAGATATGCAGCATAAAGCCTGAATGAAAATGCAATGTTTAGTTTTTAGACATTGCACAATGTCCTTTGGTCAGCAGCTACTTTATACAAACACGGTTTCTGTATTACCGTGCAGGAGCACTGTAGCAATGATCATAAACCCAGGGCTGGCAACGAGTCTATCTGAGCAGACTAAGAAGACCTTTCCTAAAGGAAACTTGCAAGAGAAGTTCTTTCATTGGAAAGGCTGTGGTTGACTTTCTCAAATTATGGTTATTGCTCATCTGACCCACTTGTCCAATAAAAGTAGGACTAAATCCTGTGGCATCTACATTAGAGCTCTTTTGATCATGGGAATGCAATATTCATTGCTTGATGGCATTTGCTTTTATAAACAAGAACTACGATTATTAATGTTCTTGTGAGTATCCTAAATCAGCATTTGGAACATACATATTTCAGGTATGAACCAGAGCTCGATGTGTAATTGCTGTGTTCCAGTTATTTATTTGGTAAGTATTTTCATATTTTAAAAATAAAATGTATGGATTTTTTTTTACCAAACTGAAATTTTTGCGAAGGATACTTCATCGCTAAAAATTGGCATTATCATGGGTCCTTTCTCAGTCTTCAGTCTTTTGAAAATTGCAGTAGCATACCTTCTGAAAAACATGAATGCTGATTTAGAAGAACACCTTGAATCACTGATGTGAGTTTAAGAAGAGGCATCAGCGGTGTAAGATGGCTATACTACAATTTTCACTCCGTGGAAAGTCTGCTCAGTGTTTTGCAGTGCCATGCATGCTCTGTTACATGGCATACACCTACACTGGCTCACCCAGCGGAAAATCGACAAAAACATGCAGATGCTGAGAGAGATGCTTGAAGAAGTTGAAGAAGTAGAGGTCATCTGGTGTGAAGCTTCTAGGTATGCCCTTCTTTTTATCAACAAAATGACGTAGTACTTGAACTATTGATTTTCTTTTACTTGGTGTCTGAATACAGATTTGTTTATACTATTTATTGCTTTCTGTTGATAGAAAGTTGAAGAAAGGAGTTGAACAAAACATACAGGAGAGTTCATGTTAATACAGAACTTTTTTCCCTTTTCCACCCTCCCAAAATGCCCTGGCATGGGACAATTTGAATGCAATCCAGATGACGTGGAAAAGCACAAGAGAAGGCCACAGACTTGCAAATAAAACTTAATTGTTATTTGCTCATTTGAAACTGGCAAGGAGACAGCCAATACATTGCTCCATGACTAGCTCTAAGTTACTAATGGTACCCGAACTGTTTTACGTATCACATCATTCATGTACTTGATCATCATTCTCTCATCATGTTTTATGTTCTTGGCCTGCCTGAGTTCATTTGTGGCAGAGAAGCCTCTGTGCTCTTTTCGGATGGCTTTTGGTGTCTGTTTTCCTTTGTTTTAAAAATCAGATTGCAAATCTTACACAGGGGGCTGAGTGGTGGAGCTCGTCCTTGCTTTGCTGTCTGGATCATGAGCATCTGATACATGACAGTTCTCCGCTTGCTGCCAAACTACTCTAGGAAGTCCATGGTGTTCTGATTGCTTTTTGTCTTTTTTTGCCTCTCAAAGGCACTGATGTGTGGATGTTTCCTGACCCATTAGTATTTTTTTTTAATTCATTGAGAGTTAATTCTCTTTTATTCAAAAGGGAAGGAGATGGTAAAAACTAGCTACTCTGGAGCAGAGAAATAGAAAACCAACTAGCTATCCAGGCTCAGTTTAGGGAAAAGAGATTTTCCTCCCTTATTGTCTTTCTCTTAAGTAAGCCAAGAAGTGGGTTTGTTCTTTTGTCCACACCCATCTTTACACTTTTCTTCTTTATGTTCATCTGCAAATCAAGTCCATTGCTAAACTGAGGTGCTCTCTCTACCTAAACTTAAACTGACCCTAAGAGTAGTCTTAAGAAAGCAAACCCACATGATCTGTGTGTTTCCAGTCTGTGTTGCTGTTTGCAACCTCAATATAATTTGCTTTCACAGTACCTGCCTGGTGCCAGAGAAGAGCTAATCTTGTGGATGGGTGTTCGTAGTGCCCATTCGTAGTCCTGTCAGGCCATAGGAATCACCATGGCTCTGTGCTGAGGCTTCCCCCCTCAATATAGTCCTGGAATTTAAGCTGATGCAACCTCTTTATATGGGGTGGAGGGTTTGTACTGTGAATGGCAGTGGAATTTACAAGTAAAAAGGAGCTCAGATACCCACTGAAGACACTGTACTGATAAGGAGCTGATGTGGAACGAACAAACATTGGATGTGGAACTAACAAACACACCTTTTTGAAATGGTGGGGGCTTAAGGGAGAAATTAAGTGACTTCTCTGTTGTATACCAGTCGTGGATCAATGGCTTTGTTTTTATGTTTTTCTTTGAAAGATATCACCTGCTGGCTGCAGAGTGGGTGGATTCAGCTTCCTTCTGGAGCCTGAGCAAATCACTTGAGGAAGATCTTGCTTTCTGCTGCGTCCTAAAGACAACATGGAAGGGGAGAGCATCTATGAGGTTGATTCTGGAGATGGACTGGGAGGTAAGGATGCCTATGACTTATTTTTGCTTTCATCCCAGATGGCTGGTTACGGGAAGCCCTTATAACAATGGACCTCAGAAGCTACAAAAAGCAAATGTAATAAAGATGTCTGCAGTTCATTGATTGTATTATGTCCCTTTACAAGCAGTGAATAAAAATTTTTGAAAACAACTGTGTCCTAGAGGAAGTGGCACACCTAGACACTGCACATTCTACATGTTGTTATTTAGAGTCTGAAATGTCTCAAAGATGGTGCGAACCCTAAATACTTACAATAAAAGTAAAGGCATATAGCCTTTTCTCTCCTTTGTTTCTCCTTTTTCTGTCTCTCACCTGCTGAGTAACTGTATTGTGGACATTATCTGTTTTGTTTGTATTTTTTAACCAGACTGCAGAAAATGGCATGAAATGGTACTGACTCTGTCTTCTATACTAGTGACCCATGCGTAGATGGACAATTTCATTGACCTAAAATAAACAGTTCTTGTTTTTACTTCGCTACTAATTTTGCAGGTGTCCTTGGGCAAATTAGCTAACTTCATTGCTGTGGTTTATAATCTTCATAATGGAGTGAACAGCTTCTCAGAGAAGGTAATATTACATACTTCTATAGGGATGCTGTTCTTTGCGTATAATGTAGAGGACCTTTAACAGAGTTTTCAGGCAGATCCATCTGTTTTAAATTCCCGGTTTAACACAGCTTGTTCTGAGATTTATGTAGTTTTCAGAACATCTTGAACTGCCTAGGTCAGCTCACTTCTGAACTTAGAAGAACTTACGGGAAAGAATGAGGTTCTACATTAGAAGGTTGTAATAAGACTTGGTGTGCTGCACATCTATTGGGTAGTTTAGAAGTTTTCCTGTGACTGGATTGTAACCAAGCAGATAGCTTTTTGTCTGAGTAAACTGTGCTAGTGCTAAGAAGCCCCCTTTTGTGTTTAATACTTTTGTGTTTAATACTGGGCCCTATCTGTATGAGCAGTACTATGTACTAGGAGGAACAGTTTCTACTGTCTTACCACTGAGTTTCCTTCTGATTAATGAGTTGCTTCCAGACACTCATCTGGAATTCATCAGTTGGAATAACATGAAAGACGTGTATCCGTAAACAGTTATTTTTTTTAAAGACAAAAAAACCTGGTGTTTCAAGTTACTTTTAGAATTCCTGATAATACTGTCTGTGAAATAATTATTTTGTCATAATAAATTTTATGGCAAGATGCCTTTCTGCTAGGTAAATGAAGGGCAGTAGAGTAGCAGCATTCCCTTTGACTTTCTGAGCATTCGTGTTGCCGTCTCCCAAAGTTTTTGAAACAGCTGGAGCCATTGTTATGACCATTACTGATTAGGTTACTTTTACATTTTGTAGCCTATCTCAAGCACTAGTTTTCTGGCCTTACTGTTGTGTCCTTCGGTCACTGAATCTCTGCTGCGCTACTGCGTCTTTGTCTTTTTTTCATGCCACTTTGAGCATGGAAAAACTTTCAGAGCTGAGATCGAAGACAATTTTGTATCCCAGCCCTCCTTGACTCTGACCTTTGTTTAAGTTACTGTCCTTTTTCTTTCTAATTTATACAGGTGAGAGTGAATATGTATGTTTAAGTACGCAGAATGGGTAACCATATTTTGGGCTTGTCCTGCTCTGTTTCTTTTTGGATTCTGACTGAAGATCGTAAGCTCTTCAGAACAAATTTACTATTTTTGGGGAATAGAATAAATTGTCATTGACATAAATTGAATATAATTACTGGTATGAGAACAAAATCTGATCATGTATGTAATAGGGCCATATTTACAGCAACATGTCAGTATCTCCAATGTACTTATATGCATGGTGCTTTTTTGGACAAAGTGTGCTTGCATAAGTAATACTAACCACAGAGTACCATTTCACATTTTTCAGAAAACAGGTAATATTTTCTCTGTGCGAATTGCTGGATAGCAGCTGAAGTAAAAAAAAATCCTTGCTTCATCCCTTATAAACGAAACAAAGGCATATCAAAACAAATTCAACAAAAATTCCTGTCTGAAAGTATGAGGAATGGGTAAGAGCTAGCTCTCTGTTATGATCAGCCCATCAAGCATTCCTATCTGATGAGTAAGGGAAGTGTTGGAAACTCCTGCGTTTTAAAATCAAGGGCAACTAAGCCTTTGAATGTAGCTTTGCTGAGTTTCTTGGATTCTCTTTGTCCTGCTTTTTCTACTTCTACTTGAGATACCAAGATGACAAGTATATGCCGTTTATGGAGCCAAACTAGGGACTTTTGCACTGTTTTATAAAATGCGATTTAAATAAAAATGTGACTTTAAAATAAAGCAAATACCTTTTGGAAGATAAAGGACATGCATGCTTTCTGAGATGGGTACATAATTCTCAGTGGTGCATACACCCTATGTATTATAAATATAGCTATGCTTTAAGATATGTATATATGTATGTTACAATTAGGCTGATTTGAAGTTTGAATTATGATATATCAGAGACCTGAGACAAAACAGAAACATGCTTATTTTCAGCAATATGAGTAGAACATGTCAAGCAATTTACCAGTGCAATGAAAGCACTTCCAAAAAACAAAGTATATTTTGTTAATTCAGGGTCTGTAGTCTCTAATGGAAGACTTTCCTGGGACCATAACCCCCTGTGAAGACTGCATGAGTTTGAGGGTCAAAAGACCTTAGTAATTTTGTGGCCATTTCTTATCAGATAAAAATAAAATAAATTTGACAGATATACCCCATAGTTTGTTATTTCATTAATAGAAAATCAGGCCACTATTTTCAGATTCAGCAACTGAAAATAAGGCTCTTCCCCTAATTTTAACTGCAAAAAAGTATTTGGATTTTCATAGGTGTAGGTGCCTTGTAGCACTCCTTAATGCTGGTAAAAGCTCAGGAACAATGCTTATACAGGTCAAGTAAATTAATTTGATGCTGTGGAGTTACGTACTTATCTCAGACTTTTTGTTTTAAAAATAAGCCCTAATATTAAAAACAGTTTAAGTAGCTGTACTGCAGGCGTTATACCTGGTCCTCTTGACTTGACGTTACTTCATAGCAGGTTTTGAATGCCTATTTAAAAATGTGCAAAGAAGAACAGAGCTGACCTTTCTCCTTGCCTATAAAGCCAAACTCAGTGAAGGTCCTTATTATGCAGTTAAATAGAATCTCCAGAATACAAGGAGAGAACATGGTGGAGAAGAGACAGGACTGTAATTCTTCACTCTGCAATGCACTGAAAACCTGTCATAGCTGACCTAGAACAGATGGGCATGTCTACTTCAAAGCAAAGACTTCATAGCTTCAGTTGCCTAGGAGAGATTTCTGCTTTCCTCAAACGAAAGAACTCTGTGGTGGGGTGACCTTGGCTGGCTGCCAGGTGCCCAGCAAGCCGCTCTCTCAGTCCCCCTCCTCAGCAGGACAGTGGAAGAAAATAAGATGAAAGGATAAGGAGAGGGACATCACTCATCAATTACTGCCGCAGGGAAAACAGACTAGAGTTCAAAAAGATTAATTTATTGCTGATTAAAAATATAGTAGGTTAGTGACAAAAAAACCCTAAAACTAAACTACCATCCCCTCACCCCCTTTCTTCCCAGGCTCAACTTCACTCCTTCCTTCCTGACCTTTCTGCTGCCTCCTGCCACCCCTGAGCAGTGCAGGGGGATGGGGAATGAGGGTTATGGTCAGTCCATAACACTTCATCTGTGCTGCTCCTTCTTGTGCTCTTCCTGTACTCCAGTGTGGGGTCCCACTTAGGGGATACAGTCCTTCAAGAATTTTTCCAATGTGGGTCCTTCTTACGGGCTGCAGTTCTTCAATAACTGCTCCAGTATGGATCCTTTCCACAGGTACAGTCCATCAGGAACGTACTGCTCCAGCATGGATTCCCCACAAGCCCCAATTCTTGCCAGAAAACGTGCTCCAGTGTGGGCTCCTCTCCACAGGACACAGCTCCTGCCAGGAGCCTGCTCCAGTGCGGGCTCTCCATGGGCTGCAGTTTCCTTCAGGGCATCTCCACCTGCTCTGGTGCGGGGTCCTCAATGGGCTGCAGGTGGATTCTGCTCCATTGTCGTCCTCCATGGGCTGCAGGAGGACAGCCTGGATCACCACGGCCTTCACAACAAGGCTGCAGGGGAATCTCTGCTCTGGTGCCTGGAGCACCTCCTCCCCCTCCTTGTTCACTGACCTTGGTGTCTGCAGGGCTGTTTCTCTCACAGATTCTCACTCCTTTCTCTGGCTGCTGTTGCGCAGCTTTTTTACCCTGCCTTAAATACATCATCACAGAGGTGCCACCACCATCGCTGATGGGCTCAGCTTTCGCCAGTGGCGGGTCTGTCTTGGAGCCGACGGGAACTGGCTCGCTCTGACATGGGGACGGCTCCTGGTCTGTTCTCACAGAGGCCACTTCTGCAGCCCTCCTGCCACAAAAATCTTGCCGCATAAACCCAACGCAGACTCGTATGGTTATTCCAGAGAATGTGCTACTTCAAGTGTATTCATTATAGACCTGATGCAATTCTTAGAAGATGTTGTTATTAAGTGATTAGCTTTGTTATCAATATCTTGGCTACTTTGATGTGTTCCTAAAAGTAGTCACTAACTTGGTCAATGTAGAGTTAAGTATATTTGGAGGTATTTCTTTAGAAACTTTTAATCCATTTAATTATGGAGTGATATGATTATTAATTAAAACTAAAGATCAAACTCTATTATTGTTCCGCTTCCTTGACTTGATTTTTCAAAATTTAATCCTGTTTGTTTTGGCAAAGAGTCTGCAGTGTCTAGATATATACGCGGAATCAATACCATAGCACACATTTTTCCTTGTTCTCTATACTGTATTTTAATAAGAACCTTAGGATTTGCTGCTACCCAAAAGGTATTACGGGGGAAAGACTGGGGAGGAGTTAAGCAACTTCTGTGATTCTCTTGTGTTGTTGATATTATGCCAGATCTGCTTTTGGCCTGGTGTTTTCACTTGTAGCTCTTGTTCAAGTAAAAAATCCTTCCCACATGTTAGCAAGGCTGCGAGCCAGTTGCTATGGTATTCAGCTTTTTTTTGTTTTAACCAATCGGCTTGCTTTTGTGATGATTCAGCCCAGAATAAGAAATCGGTCACACAGGCTAGAGTTGTAATCAAAAGAGCAGCTATTGTTGGCTTGAAAATCTATAGAGGTTGGAGGAACAGCAGAATTTCAGTTTCAAGAAAATGTTTATCACAGTCTGTGTTTAGGGTGTATATTCTAATGTGTAATGAAATGCTAGTATAGTGGTAATGGCAGTAGTCCTTTTTCAGGACGCTGATAAAAATTGAATCACTGGACTAATTTCTCTGTGTTGTTATATCACCCCAAAGGCATCAGTAATTTCCAGCTAAAAAAATCATCAGGTTTTTTTATTCTATGGCTATTTCTGGTTGTTATTCGTTGTGTTTCTAAATGGTAGCAAGTTTCTGACAGGATATTATTTGCTAGTGGAAGATTACCAGACTCTGCCACTTGTCTTCTCAATTTTAACATTGCTGCTCAGCTAATCAGAAAATTCTGGAAGACTGCTGGATAATGTAGAAGGGTTTTAAAGTCATAATGGTGCTGCTATGGAGCTGCAGTGATCCAAGGACAAAAGAAAGACATGATAGCTAGAGAGAGGTGTATTCTAATAGATGAACTATCCAAAAAGGGAGGACGGACTTTTCTGGGTCTTCTGCAGGTTTTACGAAGCTCTTGTCTGCTTGAAGGCAAGGTTGTTCTCCTACCCACCCTGTCTGCAACTGTATCAGCAGGATAAAATAAAAGATACTGCTTTCATACAAAACAACTTCTTTCTGAAGTTATGGCTATAGCACAATTAAAACTTTCAAATTTCAATTTAGAAATCACGCTTGTGGAAAACAGCGCTACATACTAAAAGGCCATCAAAATGTAGGCAGTGCACCTGATAACAATAAGTATGTGAAAAAATAGATTTTAATTTGGAAATAACTAGACAAAAAAAGTAAAGATTTCCTCGAGGAATGCTTTTTGGCTGTGTGCTCTGTATAATACAGTGGCACAACCCTTTCTCAGTGGATAGCAGGATCCCATGAAGAAGCCTTTGCTTATTGCTCCCAGAAGTGTCATGAGAGCTTTAGTTCTCTTTCTCGAAGCCTTAGGTGGTACCCCTTCTTTTTCTGTGTGTGCAGGTAACAATGTCCTGCTCTGGACTAAAATGCTGGCAGTGAATAATGATATCTCTGCTCTCACTGAGTATGAACAAAACCACCTCCTAGTTATCAAGGGTTTGACTAAAAATGGTAACTAAATGATGAAGTTGAATCTTGGAGTGGCTTTAAATGACGCTGGTAGAGACCGTGAACTTTTCCACCTCTGTAATAGCTCAATTTCAGTGTTTAAATTCCTTATTGTCACTGGACATACAGGTAAACAACAGCATGCTGTGTACCTGCCACCAGAATAGTAAAGCAGTCAGCTGTGATGTTCAGGAAATACAAGTTTGCAAAAGATCAAGAGGAAGATGTGCATCAGCTCATCAAACAGAATGAAAAATCCACCTTCCAAGATAGTACAAAAAAAGGCTAGCAGAGCAAAAAAGACTTGTCACAGCACTTGTTTACAGTAAGTAGTAAGTCTTAATTTATTGCACTGGGATTCCTGCATAGTAGTAAGTGGAATGTGGCGTGCTTCCCTTTGACTGTTTAGCTGAAGAGGCAGAAGTATGTTTTATTATTATTTTTTATTCATGTCAAATCTATGCTTTGAACACATGTTCATGGGACAGTCTCCTAGGTTTTTCCGTGAAATGAAAATGCTAGAAAAATCTGGATAGATCAAGAGATTTTTTGAGAGTTCATAGTTTTGGATGGCCTAACTCAATATATATGGTATTTCACTTTTGTTAGTTGCCACTGGATGTCTGAGTACGTAAAAAGCATACATCCAGGGGATACAGTTTCTAAGCATGCAAACGTGATTTAATGGCACAGTTCATTGATGTTTTATGTTCTGATGTTTTCAGATGAGCTTTTTATTTTTAGATTGGCTTTTTATTGTTTATTAGTGTTCTTTAACTTATTTTAAAGAACTATACACTAAGTTACAAGATACATGCGAATGACTAGCAGTCATTATGGCATTATAGTCACCAGAGTACGGCAGATAGTTTTGCACTATAATATATGTGGGATTTTTTTATATTTATTATCTTCATCTAGAAATAAATCTGTAAATACAGGAGGGAGGGCAAAGAATGAGAGTTGCTCTTCTTGGACATAGCTTTTTGGTGGCTTGTGTTCAAAATGTATAGAGGGCGCTTATAAAAAGTAATGCTAATTTGTAACCATTGTGGATATTGAAAATATTATGAAAATCATCCCAAAGGTGATTATGAAATAGAAGTGCTCATAAGCACATCCCCAGTTTTTAAGTGACAATTAATGTCTTTGATCTGAGTTTTCACTCAGTGACGGGGATATAGTGAGTTTTTTAAGTGATGACGGTTTGAAATGTAAAAGTGGAAAACCTCAACAAATGGCTTTGGTGAAATGACAGAAATACGACTAGTCAGAGTTCTCATATAGCTGTCTGCTGCAAATAAATGCTTAGATGAGGTCTGCCAGTGGTAGCATAGATGATTTAGAGAGAAATTAATTTATTCTTTATTCAAGCACCACAGTCATTGATCATATCCTTTGAAGAGTGTTGAGCATCTAAAATTCTCAAGCCAGAAAATGGACAAGAATGTTCAAGCTCTTGAAAGTATTTTCTGCAGTGACCCTTGCATTTTGTACAGGTGCTCTTGCAAAAGTATGAAGATATTGATTTTAGTGGGTTTTGGGGTCACATCTAAAGGACATTTATGTTCCTATACGGCTTCACTTAGTAATTGCCCTTGGTTAATAATTGCCCATGCCTACTTGCAACCCCGCTTGTAAGACAAGTCATAAGGGATGGGATTTCATTTAGTAGAGCTCTGCCTTTTTAAGAAACATTCACAGTAAGAGATTGGAAATGTATTTAAATTAGGTTATATAAAGAATTCTCTGTGCACTGATCTGTTATTCAAAGACATGGCTTACTACATATCACTTTATTTACCTTTCACACATTCTGTACGCATACTGGTAGTTCTTCACTGCTTATACCGAATCTTTGCAAGTAGTGATACACACCAGTCCCCTGCTGGTGTAAATATCATAGCTCCACTTCTTTTGGAAATTGTAATAAAGATATGATATTCTACATACCCAGAGGACTTGGCCCATTACCACCAAAAGAATACTGTGGGCTTGATTCAGATTCACCATTTATTAAAATTACTGCTTTTAATAGTGCAAATATAAGTAGAAAGAAAACTCATGAGTATGATGCATGCAGATACACAGCTGAGTAACTAACTTGAATGGATTGCTGCTGTCTGGACTAGACTCACATAATGACAAATGCCTTCATAAAAAGGACTGGTTTGATACAGCACTTCATCTTTCTGAATTTCAAAGCTCTGCAAATTAGAATCTAAACATGTGTAAATAGCATTGAAATAATCCCAGCATGTATAATAGATCCCCCCCTCCTTTTCAGTACTTGCGTGTATTTGCTTTCCAATGTATCTTCTAGAAAAGAAAGGCTTTTGAAGAAAAGTGAAAGATACAAATTAAAATGGAGAATATGTTTCTAAAAGCATCCTTGAGGTTCTTCTCTTTGATGCTGTACAGACCTGGGATGAGGAGTTGATAGTTCGGGCTGCTCTGCTTTGAATACCAATGTTAATACAAAATAGGTTCCTTAACTTCCCTCCTTATGTTCTGATGACAGAAATACTGTTTATTTCTCTGAAACAGAGCATTTTATTTGTATGCTTGTGTGATTATTTTTTTCCTTATCACTTTTTCATTTTTCATTAGAAAGATCCTACCTTTAAAAGGGAAAGGGCATCTGTTCTCTAGATCCTGTAGACTGATTTTCTGGGGTCCATTTTAAATTTTATTGTCTGAAGCAGTAAATGCTTTTTAAAACCCTGCTTCAACAAGCATTCTGTTGAACTATTGTTGATGGAGGGTAAGCTGATTAATCTGAGTGAATCCCTTCAACAGCTGTACAACGGGTTTCACACTAAGGAATTTTCAAAGTACTCTACTTGTTTCAATAACTTACATGAGGACTGAACTATCAGCACCTTCCTGGTAATTCCAAAAATAGTACCTACTTCTTTGGAGTTAGTATGAGAGACGAAACTCTTCTGAGTCTCAGCTGATTACACTGATGGAAGTGAATACAGGAGCTAGAAAGATCTGGGCTGCAGCTTGTGGCTTACACTCTTGTAAGTCTGGGAATGTGCACTGAGGAAGTATTTTTCTGCTGTTGAAAGTGATTGGGAGAACAAGGTGCTTCCTTGCTTACAGGGTCAACAGTTTTGTTCCTGCTTGAAAAATTATCCTTGGATGAGGAAAGTTGTCACTGTTTTTTTGTCTTGAATTTCTTTGGTTTTTAGGGAAGGCTATAAGGAAGCTTGTGCGCAAGGCGACTCTGGTGGCATCTAGAATCCTCAGGTTTCCTTGACTGAATCCATCTGGGTTTAGCCCTGAATGTAGTAGACAAGCTGCACTGCTTGCACTGATAAATTGTATCTTCCAAATGATAGACCAAGGTACAGTCATGTACATTAACTGGTTTTGATCTCACTTGACCCTTGATTCTGTTGCTTTTGGCGTAGTTGTGACAGTAAGGTTTGTCCCCATTGTTGTGGACTACCTTTTCACCAGTACTCTAAAAAAAAAAAAAAAAAAAATG